>JAMLFY010000005.1:18507864-18627864 GCA_030441495.1 Dalbergia oliveri | reverse complement strand
CGTCACAGTTAAAATAAAAATTTTTAACAAATAAATGACCAATTTAAATTGAATATAATAGAAAATTTTATGAATTATTTACAAACAAGATAAATGAAATATTTTTAATATCTTTTTTATAAAAGGGAAAAATAAATTTTCAGAAATTTTTATCATTAGCTATCAAAGCTAAAATGTCCAAAATATTAAGTTAACAAGCCGTCATGGCTAAATTAACATTTTATTTAAAAAATACTTCTCAAATAATATAAAAATAACATAAAATATTTCATATGAAAAAAAATTATTTACAAGTAAGACATAAATTATAAAAATTTAATTTTGAACTTAACAGGAGAAAATTGGCAACGCCTACGTATCCTGGTCAATGCGGAACTCAAAGTTACGTAGTTCTTTATAAGATATTTGTATGTTAATTGATTTTAATCAAAAGAGAATAAAATGTGTTGATTGATTTTATTTTGAAAAGGAATTCTAAAATATAAATTTAAGTTAAAATATCATAGAACATAGAATTACAAGGGTCACTAATTAATTTTTTAAAAAAATTTATCAATTAATTGACTCAAATCCGTTTTAGTAAAGTAAACCATTCAAGTATTTGTTCTAAACCCAAATTAAACTGAGACCCAACAAGACAAAACTCAAGAGTCAAAAATAAAATAAATATTAAACCATGAGTAAACCCAAATCCCAATAAATGAATCTAAAATGAAAAACCATTATTTTAAAATATCAATAAAATAAAATTGAAACTCCCTATTTTCCTTATCCTAATTTTCCTAAACTAAATTTTTATTTCCTAAATCTACCCCGTTCCCCACTCACTCACGCACGCAGTCACAAACCCACTCACACGCTCACATGTTCACACGCTAATATAGTTCTCATTTGCAATCACAACTTATCCTGGAAATAAAGAAAACGGAGAGAGAGATTAAGAAAAAAGCTGGATAAATAGAGAGAGCAGAGAGAAAAATAGATATCGGAAAGAAGGGAGCCGGGCCAAGGGAAGGCGAAACGCTCAGCAGGTGAAGGAGGCTCAGCGGAGAGCATGCATCGAGGCGAGGAGGAAGGGCGGCACAGCAGGCGGAGCCGCGGCGAAGCGGCAAGCCCGCGCATGGGGAGAGGGAAAGGAGGCGGCGGTCAGGCAGGGAGGAAGGGAGGCGGCGGCGGGAGAAGCTCGCTCCGTTTCAACTTGCATGCGGCGGTGATGATGGAGTCGGTGCGCTCGGCAGGGCGGAATGGCGAAGGTGCAGCGGTGCGGGAAGATGGCGCGGAGGCCCTGGGCGATGTGCCCACACGGTGGGGGGCCAATGCTGGCGCGGCAAGCGCCACGGGACTAATGGAGAAGGATTAGAGTGAAGGAAGGTTCACGGTGGTTTTGATGATGGTGGCGGTTGCAGCAAAGGAAGGCAAATCCGATGGGGAAGAGATGGAGGGAGTGCGTTCGGAGAAAACGATGGTATAGAGGGCTGTTTGGTGGTGGTTTAATGATGGAGAGGGAGGAATTCGGTGGTTAGCGGTGTGAGCGGTATGCATGTCGGTGTTTGATGGAGTACAAATGGTTAGTGGCTTTTTTAGGAAAAGAGGGGAATAATGACGATGGTGGGGGTGATTGGTGTAAGTGGAGGGATGATGATGGTGATTGGTGGTTCAAGTGATGTAATGTAAGGCTTGATCTGGAATATACCTGTAATGGATTGTTATGAATTCCTAATTGGTCTTTTGCTTTCTTTCTGTATTTTGTGTGCCTTTTTATTGAATTCTCTTTTTCTTCTCTGATGTGCTCTCTTGATGTTACACTCTATGTTTGGAATTTTCTTGAAAAGTTGAGAATTTTATTGAGGGATGGTATGCTGTGATTTGAGATCTGATGATATACAGAAGCTGGATGAAGATTGTCATTCCTTTTATACACAATTGTGGTAGATTGATTTTAGATTTGATGGAAAAACCTTGTAAAATAAGGGGATTTGCTGATTTCATGGGATTGCTTAAATTTCTTTTGATTTGAATTCCTCTCACATGCTTTCTTTTGTTTTTTTCTTTTAGCTTAACATTCCTTCTTCATTCAAGCTGAATTTAACTCTTCCCATGTTAGCACGCTTTTTTTTTACTTGGTCTGGTGCTCTCCATTTGTTTTATCTGCAATTTGCACGCTTCAGACTTCTAACTCCATTGTTTTTGGCAACGTTTCTTTCTTCTGTCTTTTATTTCAATCAACATGGTAAAATGAATTAAAAATAAAATGAAACGGGCTGAAATCCTATTTTCTTTTTGTTTTTTTTTTTAGCTCAAAATGAAACAGAATGGCCCCCCCTTTTTATAAAAAAAATCTTTTTACCTAAAAAAAAAAAAAATGAAAGGGACTTCCTCAAAATAGAAGACTAGAAATTTCTTCACAACAACAAACAAAAGACAAATGGGCCTTTTTGGGCTTAACAAAAATGACAACTAAAAAAAATGAAATGAACTAAAAATTCTTCAAAGGAATGAGCTGAAATTTTTTATTGTTGGTTAGACAAAATGGGTGTTAACATGTAGGATAACTTAAAATAATGAAAGACTAAAAAAATATGTAAATAAGAAATGAAATATTTAAAAAGTTTTGTAGAAATTTGTTCTACATTAACAACTTATTATAAAGGGAAATATTTAGAAAACTCCCTTTCAACTTTATCTCATGTACATTTTGATCATATTACTTGAAAACGTGTAAAATGATTCTTAAACATTTTTATATGCACATTATTATAATTTGATAATAAATGTGCATTTTTAAACGAGTAATTGTGTGTAGACCTACAATCTCATTAGAAAAATCTTATATTAAAAAATAATAGATAAAAGTACATTTAGATTAAAAATTAAAGGATTTTTTTTAAATATTTTTCACATAAAAAAATAAACATTTATTAGCGTATTAGCACTAATATGCACATATCAAAATGTTTAACGACCATTTGCACATTTTTAAAGTAAGAAAATTAAAATACACATTAGTTAAAGTTGAAAGGGGGCTTTAGACGTTTCCTTATTATAAAATTATAAGAACTAAAAGATAAAATAATTCATTTCCTTCCCTTTCTTTTATGAAGGAGAGCATCAATAAATTAATTTTCAAAAAAATTCAACCAAACAAATTCATTATAGTAACACATTAATGAAAGTTTAATTCTATTTGTAAGTATAACTACTTTTAATTTTTAAATGATAATAGAACAACTAAATAGATACAAATTATTCTTTTTCTCTCTTTATCTTTAGCGCTACAAAAAAGTAATTTTTTAAATTACATAAACTTTTTGAATTAGAGCAATCAAGATTTTAATACCTTTGTCAAATTTAACAACTTTAAAAAAATATGCAACAATATTGTTGTTTGGCTCGTTAGTTGCAACCATGTCACAACAAGTGCCATAACATGAGTAGCAACTGATTTCAAAAATCAAATATGAAAAAAATTACTAAGCAATTATTACATAATGAACTTTGCAAAAGAATAAAAAAAATTTATTCAAAATCTTTTATCCAGAATTGAAATGTTAAAGCTACTAAACTCCTAACATATGAGATTTTCTCTGAAGATAAAACAATTCTTAAAAGTTGGAGATGAATCAATAATAAAAAAAAAACTATAAATATAATTTAAAATTGTTTTGGTAGTTTTTTTTTGGTAAAGATAAAAATAATAATTTAGTATTCAAGTTTAAAAATTGAAAACATAGAAAATTTTGCTAAATTTTTAACCCTTAAAATAATTTATTTATTTAAATTAAGTTTTTATATATAATGAAGAATGAATAAATGATCGTACTTTAAATAAAACTAATTAAATGTAGAAGAAATAAATAATGTAATATAATATGATATATATTAAAAAATTGTTACTATAATGAAGACTATTAAATTAATGGAATAGAACATAATAAACTAAAAATATAATTATGATAAATTAAATGGAATAAAAAATATTCAAATTTATTCAAAACATTCATTTTTAAATAAAAATAGAATTAAAATTTGAAAAAATCCAACTTCCAAGTGTCATTATCTCATTAAACTTTTCTGTTAATAATTCTTAAATATTAATAAAGTTATTATTTATTGTATTTTATCTTTGGTTATGTGCTTACTTAAAATTTATAATAGTAAGACGATAATAATCATATAATGGTTTAACATTTTCCTACATAGCTCATCAAAAAATATATATTTGCCCGTACGATAAGTATTTTTCCAATCAAAATATCTGTGTGACCAAAAAGTACATTGAAGACGAGTGATTTTCCCTTTGATTAAATCCCCTGTCATTGGTTTTAATATTTGGGTTTGGTGCCATCACATTGGTGTTTATAGACCACTTCAGAACTTGAATCTCATACAATCTCATGCTACTCCTTATTTGTGATCAACACAAACTATTTATCTTTTCACTCATATTATCTATTTTATGGGTATAAATGGAAGAAAAATTAATACAATCTAGATAATATAAATGGATAAATATTCTGAAATTAGATTAGATGCACTAAGTCGTAAACGCACCATCATAGACCTGCGGGAGACGAACTAGAGAGGATGACTTCAACAATTCGATGTTAATTCTACATGCTGGACCCGCATTCAGGTTACCGTTTTCATTTGGGAATTGTGAACAAATCTGACATCATGTAATGGATCATAGTTGCCGTCTGAGACGTCGTGCTATAATTAAGCAACCGATTTATCTCCTTCTCCCTGTCAGAATAAGCTGGAACTTGGGGTCCAAAGCATTTTTCATCATATTAGGTGGGGTATCTTTAATGACCGGGTAACCATGCACTGCCATTTTCATGATTGCTTTCTCATGAAGTAAAAGAAGATGGTAACTGACATTACTCCTACTATGTGGCTGCTGCAAAACCGTGTAATTTTGGAAAATTGTGCATTAAGAAATGGAGGGAGAAGTCTGATTGCAATTCCACAACGACCTTGATTGAATGGAGTAGAATTAGAAGATGAAATAGGCATTAAGAAAAACTCTACACTACACACTTCCTCTGGCTAGAGGTGTCTTTTCAAAAACAGAAATTATTTAATATTATTTGAAAAGTTTAATTATTCTTTTTCACTTTTATTCTTACACATATATTTTTTCTCTGATACACAAATTTCTCATAATAATTATTATATAATTTTTAAAAGAACAATTTTCGATATGAATTATTTTTATTGTGTGTTTATGTATTTTTAATAATTTTTTAATTTGTATCAAAACCTTAAAAGATGTTTATAACCGAGTAAAAAGTATCATTTAACGGTCAATACCTTAGAGTGAATAATGAGAAGAACTCGTAAAATTGATATATTAAGCAGTAATAACACAACTATAAAAGTAGTTTTTTCACTCTCATAGTATTTCAAAATTTCTTCAAAATGATATACTAGCTAATCAGATTTGTTTGTGACATATCATCTTCTAATTTCCCGGTAATCTGGTTCTGTAGAGTGGTTGAGTTCTAAATAATCAGTCAGATGTATTATAGTTATCAAAAATTCATTTAAACAACAGAATCCATCATTTTCACGGCCACTTTATATCCCATTGAATTAATACACCTGCATCCACCTTTGCCTTGCTTGAGTTGGCATCAAAACTTCATTTCTAACAAAATGAGCAATTTTTGTGTAGAATCCAACAAGATACACTTCTCCAATTCCTTGGAGGGTTCTTCTTTATGCAATCACATGTGTGGACTATGCTACAGCAGGAAATGAAACTGATCTCCATGCTTTACTAGACTTTAAGAGTAGGATAGTTCAAGATCCATTCCATATCATGAGTTTGTGGAATGAATCCATCAACCACTGCAAATGGGTAGGAATTACTTGCAACAACTCCAATGGAAGGGTCATGTCTCTTATCCTTGCTAACCAGACACTAGCTGGAACTGTTCCACCATCTATAGGAAACCTCACATTCCTCACCAGCCTCAACTTAGAAAACAATAGCTTCCATGGAGAGTTTCCTCAAGAAGTGGGACGTCTATACCTCCAACATCTATACATTAGTCTCAATCATTTTGGTGGTAGCATTCCAAATAATCTTAGTCACTGTAGAGAACTAAGTATACTAGCTGCTGGTAATAACAACTTCACAGGAACAATTCCAGCATGGATAGGAAACTTTTCTTCCTTATCTCTAGCTTACCTTGGTGTGAACAACTTGCATGGAAGCATACCAAATGAGGTAGGCTATTTATCAAGTGACATTTCTTGGACTAAATGGAAATTACCTGTCTAGAACAATCCCTTCAATTTTTAATATTTCTTCATTATACTATTTTACTGTTGCTTACAATCAACCGCATGGTAGTCTACCAGCTGATGTTGCCTTCTCTTCCTAATATTGAAGCATTTGCTGGTGGAGTCAACAATTTCACTAGAACAATTCCTGAATCATTGACAAATGCATCAAGACTTGTAATTCTAGACTTTGCTGAAAATGGTCTCACTGGCACACTTCCTAAGAACTTAGGAAGTTTGCCCTTAGAAAGACTCAATTTTGATGACAATAATCTTGGAACTGGGAAGTCTGGAGACCTGAATTTTCTTGCTTCCTTGGTTAATTGTACTTCTCTTAAAGTTTTGGCCTTTCGTGGGAATACGTTTGGAGGTGTCTTGCCTAGCTCAATTGCAAATCTTTAACCCAATTAAGTAGACTTACATTAGGTTCCAATGCAATACATGGAAGCATCCCTGTTGGGATTGGGAATCTTGCTAACCTAACATTGCTGGCATTGGAACAGAACAGCTTAAGTGGTCGTGTTCCTGATATAATAGGTATGCTGCAAAAGTTGGATGTTCTGAACTTGGGCATCAACAACTTTTCTGGACCAATCCGTTACTATTTAGGTCACTTAACAAGATTAACAAGTTTATACATGGACGGGAACAACTTTGAGGGAAATATACCTTCAAGTCTGGGAAAATGTCAGAACTGATGGAGCTAAGTCTTGATCATAACAAGCTCAATGGTACCATACCAAGACAAGTCCTTGCCTTTTCTTCTCTTTCGATTTACTTGGACTTGTCTCATAATGTTTTGACAGGATCAGTGCCAGTTGAAGTGGGTGAGTTAGTCAATCTTGCAAATTTGGACTTCTTGCAGAACCAACTGTCTAGCATGATTCCATCTTCTCTTGGCAGCTGTATTAGTTTGGAATTGCTGAATTTGCAGGGTAACTTTTTTGAGGGCAGCATCCCTTCAAGTTTTCAGATTTGAGAGGTCTAGCAGACTTAGATTTGTCATACAATAACTTGTCTGGGATGATTCCTGAATTTCTGAGTGAATTCAAAGTGCTCAAGCATCTCAATCTTTCTTACAACGATTTTGAAGGCGTAGTACCAGTAAATGGAATCTTCAAGAATGCAACTTCCTTTTCAGTGTATGGAAACAGCAAGCTCTGCTGTGGCGTTGCAGAGTTAAATTTGTTAGCATGCACTGTCAAAAAAGCCTCCTCCTCCAGAAAATTTCTTGCCCCCAAAGTGGTTATTCCTGTGGCTATAGGAGTTGTATGTGTTGTCTTTCTGTCTTGTTTTCTTACAATCTTTATGGTAAAAAGAGCAAGGAAAAAAACTTCAACAGCAACTACTGCCAAGGTTTCGGAATTAGCAATTTCTTACACTGAAATTGCAAAGTGCATAGTGAATTCTCCCATGATAACCTCATTGGTACAGGAAGTTTTGGTTCTGTATACAAAGGAATGCTTTTAGCTGATGGATCCATTGCTGCAGTTAAAGTATTAAATCTTGAAGAAAGAGGAGCTTCAAGGAGCTTCATTGATGAATGCAAAGTTCTGAGAAGTATACGGCACCGCAACCTTCTCAAGATCATAACTGCCATCTCAAGTGTTGATCATCAAGGTAATGACTTCAAAGCTTTGGTCTTTGAGTTCAAGCCAAATGGCAGCCTAGATGATTGGCTTCATCCTATAAATAGCATGCAACATCAAACCAAGACATTGACATTTATCCAAAGACTCAGCATAGCCATTGATGTTGCTTGTGCAATGGAATATCTCCACCACTTCTGTGATACTCCAATTGTTCATTGTGACATAAAGCCTAGCAATGTACTTCTTGACAATGATATGGTGGCCCATGTTGGTGACTCTGGATTAGCTACATTTCTGTTTGAAGAGCCAAGCAATTTTTCTAGACAATCAATTATGTCAGCTTGCTTAAAGGTTCTATTGGATACATCCCTCCAGGTTTTTTTTTTCACTCACTATCTTAATTCTTCCAAGTGTTCAATTGTGAGTTGCATTTGATAATAATAATAATAATAATAACTAAAAGTGACAAAAATGATACAGAATATGGAATGGGTGGCCATCCTTCTGCACTGGGAGATATTTACAGTTATGGGATACTATTACTAGAGATTTTCACAAGAAAAAGACCAACGGATGAGATGTTTAAAGGTGCCATGGGAATTCACCAGTTTACAGCCTTGGCTTTACCAAATCATGTCATGGATATAATTCATCCTTTATTGTTCGAACAAGAATCCAATGATAGTGATTAGGAAGTTTCCATTGATGAGGCCTCAATAATGACTGAGCAGGAACCTGAAATCCGAAATATAATGGAGGATTGCTTGGTTTGGTGTTGCGAATTGGAGTGTCATGCTCTGCTACTTCTCCTAGTGAACGACTGCCTATGACTGTGGTTGTCAACAAACTGCAAGCAATCAAGAATTCATATTTAAGATCCAACAAGTTACAAAGGAATATATGAGTAAAGAGAACAGAGAAGGGAAAATGCCTTTGTAATTAAGATTTAAATTATTGGAGGACAGGAAAAAATAAATGAGGGATTAGGAAAAATTACAATACTATAATTGTGTTGAAATATGTTTTTTACATTAGTATATGGTTGTACGTGGACTTATTAATTTCATTTATTTATTTACAAAATCCATACATATGCATAAATAAACTCATTTATATCCAATAACAAAACGGTAAATTACAATGACCACTTGAGGTTTGATGAAATTCATTTGGCTTCACTCTATTTGACCTCTTCTAGATGCATTGTTCAGTGAATGATAGATGGAGCAAATTTTGTAAATTGAGAGGAGTTAGAGCACAGGTCAATGTAATTTTCTCATAACAAAAACTACACTACAAGAGCAACATTATTGCTTTATCATAAGAAACTTCTAGTTGTTTCTCTTTTACCAAGTTTTGTCACATTCAAAGTTCACCCTAGCCTCCTGGCTCCTTCTTTCCTTCTGCTGTTGACATCATAAAGAGGAGCTGATACTCAATGTAACCTAAGTTTCAGGCATTGAAGATAGCCAAATTCATGCATTGGAGAAACCACTTGCTGTACCAGACATGCAACAAATCACTGCTAATAGTACTCTTCCTCAATAAAGAAGCCAACTGCAATTGTTGCAGTCTTGCAGAAGACATTTGGTTCCTCAAGGACCTCATCAAGAGTAAAACAGAACAAATTGCCAGAATGAAGAATCGAATATGCCAGTAGTTGTGCATAGAGCATAGGATATCAAAATGCATTATATTAGACACAAGGAAAAAGGAAGCAACAGTCGAGAATCAGGAAACGTTTTGGGAAGGACAAGCAATTTGACTCTGAAGAAGCTCTTACTCTCACACTTGCCATGAATCCTACAGTGGTGCCAACTGAGGAAACAGGTGCAGGAGAAGTAGAATGAAGTTCCTTGAACAATTTTCTCGTAACTCGAGAAAAAGGGTGGCAAAAGGAACTGGTGTTATGGTCGCTGATACAAATCTGAACTTTGTTAAATGCAAATGTAAGTGAAATTCAGGTTGTGAGAATGCTGTTTGTTACTTCTTTTTTTATTTTTGGGTCGCATTTGTTTATTCTTAGCTACTTCATATTGGCTATAACAACTTTGTATTTATTGAGCTTTTATTCAATTATTTTAAGACGTCCTTCTAATCTAATCTTATTTCTAGTTTTATTCATATTTAATACAATTAATATTTTTATTTTATGAAAATTATTTTTCATCAATGAAATATATTAAATTTATGATATTCATAAAATAAAATAGTACAAAAACAAAAATTAAATGGATTGATTGTACTTGCAGATTTAAGTCAACCAGATAGTGCCCAGGGCATGTTTTATATATATATATATATTATTTGGCTTTTAACAGATATATACCATCTAAGATAATAAAAAGTAGTTTATTGATAATTATTGAAAATTGAGTATATAAACTTATTTTAAAAATAAGTTAATAGTTAAATAATTAAATAAATGAACAAAATATAAATGAGTATGGATTTATAATGAGTCATTCTATTTTATATTTTATTTTAAATATCATGTTTATAAGGTTAGAAAATCTCAATAGATAAGTTAACTAATAATAAAAAACCTATTTTATTAAAATTATGCACATTTCGATAGTTGAAATTGATAAATAATGAAATAAAATAAGTGGATATTTTTATAATATCATATACCATTAATATGGATAACAATATGTATCCATGAGAGAGGAGATATGCCTGATTTTACCTGTCCCATTTAGAATTTTGACTCTCGTTCTTTCTTCATCCCTGTCATAGATCTTTATTCCCTTTTCTCACAATGATTTGAATTTGTATGAAGTATTTGCGAATTTATTAAAATAATTTCAAAAGAAATTTGAGAAGTATTTTGATATTCGAAACATAAATATACATAATATTCATTCTCTTTTAGAATATCTATCCATTTTTTCAGACAATTTTATATTTTAAAATATCCTTAAATTACACATTTTTAATAAAGCATTAATTTTTTTTAATACTATCCCTAATTAATTTTACATTTTCAAAGCATTTCATTTAATATTAGTGTGCTATATTAATTAATATGTAGGGATACATTAGTACATTCACTATATTTTATTTAATTACCAATATTATTTATTATCTTTATTAATATTTGTGTTTATCCAAAATTGACAAATATTTTGAAAGAAATTAAATAAAAAATACTATCAATGCAATATAATCCAAATTAAAAATGAAAATACATACATAATGCAAATTTAGTAAAGATAATTAAAAAACTAAATGTGTGCTAACATTTTCTTATATATATATATATATATATATATATAACAATCTATATAATGGGGAATTGTTGGATCTCCGTTAGATAAGAGTCTCATTCATTGTCCCTTATTCGTTTAATAAATGACTTCGTCTATCCTCGTGAAAACTAAATGTGTTTCCACCTCATCTTTTTTTTCTTAGGGTTGGTACCTGTTCAATTTTATCATCCTACCATTTACATATTTTTAGTAAATTAAAATATTTAATTTATAAAAACATAAAAATGTACTTTCTAATTACTAAAAATAATGAATAAATTTAATTTACATAATTTCAATTACACCTCATTTTCTTTTGCATCATTTTTAGTAAATCTTCTTTAAATGAATGTTTTTCAGGTTCCTCTAATCATATCCAAAATAAAAATCTCATTTCTCAGATAGTTATTGAGTCCATTATATTATTATCATAAGTTATCCTCTAATTTCATTCGTTGAAGATAAGTACCCTTAAGTAACAATCAACTTATATTTAACTCGACAAATTGAATCGGTTGACTATGACAAATGAAACATATTAAACTAAACCAATGTAATTGATTTGAATTGGTTTGAGTTATGAGTCCAGTCCGATAAATCATAATTATAAAACTCAAATTGATTGTTGACTTGGTCAGAAGTATCACCTATTGAGTCACTAGTTTAACCACAGGTTATTATTTAAATTGAATATAATTAAATAAATATATAAAATCATATAGGTTATAACAATGAAATGTGTCATTTAGAAGCTAGCCAATATCTTACCTTGTGTCTCTTCTATTATCCACTTACATGCAGGGGAGGCCAATATTCAATATTTAATTTCACATAAATATATATATATATATATATATATATATATTAATAATTTTTAATCTTATTTAAAAATTAAATAAAAACCGTCATATTTGAGAGAAACAAATATTTACATGGTATATTTTCTACTATAACACTTAAATATAAAATTAAATAAAAAATTAATCAACATTAACTGAACAAGTTGTTTTAGGAGGGTCAAATTGAAAAAAAAAAAGAAATTATAAAAGAAATTAACAACATTAGCGGCCACTGCCCCCTCCCTATAACTACCCTCCGCCCCTCTTTATATGAAAGTTACTTTCCACTAGTTTAGTCGCACGTTGAACAGTGAGGGAATTAATCGAAGACGATATCCCTCAGAGCACTGCTAAACGTCATGAAAGATTTTTGATCATGATTGTGCCAACATAAATCAAGTGGTGATTGTTTTAATTTCAAGAAATGAAAAATAAATCAACTGAAAGAGCAAAATATAATTAAAGGTCGATATACTTCGTATTGCAGTTCGCACGGAAATTTTTCGGGCTACTTAGCATGTTGCTATCTGTAAATAATAACTTTTTAATTTAAAATGGAAAAAAAAGAGCCATATACTTTCTTTTTTTCCTAACTTATGGTCTTTGGGGAATTTGTTAACAAATCTGACATCATGTAATGGATCATAGTTGCTGTCTGAGACGTGCTATAATTGAGCAACCGGTTTGTTCTCCTTCTCCCTATCAGAATAAGCTGGAATTTGGGATCCATGACCATGACATTTTCATCGTATTAGGTAGGGTATCTTTAATTAGCACCGGCTTGTTTTCCAACTATATACTGCCATTTTCATGATTGCTCTTTCATGAATTAAAAGAAGATGGTGACGCATAACGAAGTCTGAACGTAATTCCACAACTACCTAGATTGAATGAAGCAGAACAGACATTAAGAAAAACTCTATACTGCTCTCTTCCTCTAGTTATAGGTGTCTTTTCAAAAACAGAAATTATCTAATATTATCTACCATTTGAAAAGTTTAATTATTCTTTTTCACTCTTATCCTTATATATAATCTCTCTAACCCAAATTTCTCATAATAATTGTTGTATAATTTTCTAAAAGAACAATTTTATCAACCTAAATTATTTTTGTTGTATGTTTGTGTATTTTTTTAATAAATTTTTAATTTATATCAAAATCTTAAAAGACACTTATAACCCAGTAAAAAGTATCATTCAATGAGTCAATACCTTAAAGTGAATAATGAGAAGAACTTGTAAAATTGATGTATTAAGCAGTCAATAATACTACTATAAAAGTTGTTTTTTCACTCTCATAGTATTTAAAAATTTCTTCAAAATGATATACTAGCTAATCAGATTTGTTTGTGACATATCATCTTCTAATTTCCCGGTAATCTGGTTATGTAGAGTGGTTGAGTTCTAAATAATCAGTCAGATGTATTATAGTTATCAAAAATTCATTTAAACAACAGAATCCATCATTTTACCGGCCACTTTATATCCCATTGAATTAATACACCTGCATCCAACTTTGCCTTGCTTGCGTTGGCAACAAAAACTTCATTCCTAACAAAATGAGCAATTTTTGTGTAGAATCCAACAGATCACTTCTCCAATTCCTTGGAGGGTTTCTTCTCTTATGCACGATCACATGTGTGGACTATGCTACAGCACGAAATGAAACTGATCTCCATGCTTTACTAGACTTTAAGAGTAGGATAATTCAAGATCCATTCCATATCATGAGTTTGTGGAATGAATCCATCAACCACTGCAAATGGGTAGGAATTACTTGCAACAACTCCAATGGAAGGGTCATGTCTCTTATCCTTGCTCACCAGACACTGGCTGGCACTGTTCCACCATCTATAGGAAACCTCACATTCCTCACCAGCCTCAACTTAAGAAACAATAGCTTGCATGGAGAGTTTCCTCAAGAAGTGGGACGTCTTTTATACCTTCAACATCTAAACATTAGTTACAATCATTTTGGTGGTAGCATTCCAAATAATCTTAGTCACTGCAGAGAACTAAGTATACTAGCCGCTGGTGCTAACAACTTCACAGGAACAATTCCAGCATGGATAGGAAACTTTTCTTCCCTATCTCGAGTTAACTTTGCTTTGAACAACTTGCACGGAAGCATACCAAATGAGGTAGGCTATTTATCAAATTTGACACTTCTTGGACTAAATGGAAATTACTTGTCTGGGACAATCCCCCTTTCAATTTTTAATATTTCTTCGTTATACTATTTTACTGTTGCTCAAAATCAACTGCATGGTAGTCTACCAGCTGATGTTGGCTTTACTCTTCCTAATATTGAAATATTTGCTGGTGGAGTCAACAATTTCACTGGAACGATTCCTGAATCATTGACAAATGCATCAAGACTTGTAATTCTAGACTTTGCTGAAAATGGTCTCACTGGCAGACTTCCTAAGAACTTAGGAAGTTTGCCCCTTTTAGAAAGACTCAATTTTGAAGTCAATAATCTTGGAACTGGGAAGGCTGGAGGCCTGAATTTTCTTGCTTCCTTGGTTAATTGTACTTTTCTCAAAGTTTTGGGTCTTGCAATGAATCGTTTTGGCGGAGTTTTGCCTAGCTCAATTGTTAATCTTTCAACCCAATTAAATATACTTACATTAGGTGGCAATGCAATAAGTGGAAGTATCCCTATTGGGATTGGGAATCTTGCCAACCTAACATTGCTTGGATTGGAGAGAACAACTTAAGTGGTCATATTCCGGATACAATAAGTATGCTTCAAAAGCTGAATCTCTTGGAATTGAGGGTCAACAACTTTTCTGGACCAATCCCTTACTCACTGGGCAACTTAACAAGATTAACAAGTTTACTCATGGAGGAGAAACACTTTGAGGGAAGTATACCTTCAAGTCTAGGAAAATGTCAGAACTTGTTGATGCTAAGTCTTCACCATAACAAGCTCAATGGTACCATACCAAGACAAGTCCTTGCCTTGTCTTCTCTTTGATTTACTTGGACTTGTCTCATAATGCTTTGACAGGGTCGGTGCCTGTTGAAGTGGGTAAGTTAGTCAATCTTGCAAAATTGGACCTCTCACAGAACCAATTGTCTAGCATGATTCCATCCTCTCTTGGCAGCTGTATTAGTTTGGAATGGCTGCATTTGCAGGGTAACTTTTTTGAGGGCAGCATCCCTTCAAGTTTTCAGAATTTGAGAGGTTTAGAAGACTTAGATCTGTCATACAATAACTTTTCTGGGAAGATTCCTGAATTTCTGAGTGAATTCAAAGTGCTCAAGCATCTCAATATTTCTTACATCAATTTTGAAGGTGTAGTACCAATAAATGGAATCTTCAAGAATGCAACTTCCTTTTCAGTGTATGGAAACAGCGAGCTCTGTGGCGGCATCGCAGAGTTAAATTTGTTAGCATGCACCGTCAAAAAAGCCTCCTCCTCCAGAAAATTTCTTGCCCCCAAAGTGGTTATCCCTGTGGCTATAGCAGTTGTATGTGTTGTCTTTCTGTCTTGTTTTCTTACAATCTTTATGGTAAAAAGAGCAAGAAAAAAACTTCAACAGCGACTACTGCAAAGGATTCCGAATTGGCAATTTGTTACACTGAAATTGCAAAGTGCACTGGTGGATTCTCTCATGATCACCTCATTGGCACAGGAAGTTTTGGTTCTGTATACAAAGGAACGCTTTTAGCTGATGGATCCATTGTTGCAGTTAAAGTATTAAATCTTGAACAAAGAGGAGCTTCAAGGAGCTTCAGTGACGAATGCCAAGTTCTGAGAAGTATACGGCACCGCAACCTTCTCAAGATCATAACTGCCATCTCAAGTGTTGATCATCAAGGTAATGACTTCAAAGCTTTGGTCTTTGAGTTCAAGCCAAATGGCAGCCTAGATGATTGGCTTCATCCTATAAATAGCATGCAACATCAAACCAAGACATTGACATTTATCCAAAGACTCAGCATAGCCATTGATGTTGCTTGTGCACTGGAATATCTCCACCACTTCTGTGATACTCCAATTGTTCATTGTGACATAAAGCCTAGCAATGTACTTCTTGACAATGATATGGTGGCCCATGTTGGTGACTTTGGATTAGCTACATTTCTGTTTGAAGAGCCCAGCATTTTTTCTAGACAATCAATTATGTCAGCTTGCTTAAAGGGTTCTATTGGATACATCCCTCCAGGTTTTTTTTTTCATTCCCTATCTTAATTCTTCCAAGTGTTCAATTGTGAGTTGCATTTGATAATAATAATAATAATAATAACTAAGTGGCAAAAATGATGCAGAATATGGAATGGGTGGTCATCCTTCTGCACTGGGAGATATTTACAGTTATGGGATACTATTACTAGAGATTTTCACAAGAAAAAGACCAACGGATGAGATGCTTACAGGTGCCATGGGAATTCACCAGTTTACAACCTTGGCTTTACCAAATCATGTCATGGATATAATTGATCCTTTATAGTTCTCTGAACAAGAATCTAATGATAGCGATCAAGAAGTTTCCATTGTTGAGGCCCCAATAATGACTGAGCAGGAATCTGAAATCCGAAATATAATGGAGGACTGCTTGGTTTCAGTGTTGCGAATTGGAGTGTCATGCTCTGCAACTTCTCCTAGTGAACGACTGCCTATGACTGTGGTTGTCAACAGACTGCAAGCAATCAAGAATTCATATTTAAGATCCAACAAGTTACAAAGGAATATATGAATAAAGAATAGAGAAGGGAAAATGCCTTTGTAATTAAGATTTAAATTATTGGAGGGCAGGAAAAAATAAATGAGGGATTAGGAAAAATTACAAACTATAGTTGTTGAAATATGTTTTTACATTAGTATATGGTTGTATGTGGACTTATTAATTTCATTTATTTATTTACAAACTCCACACATATGCATAAATAAACTCATTTATATCCAATAACAAAATGGCAAATTACAATGACTACTTGAGATTTGATGAAATTCATTCAACTACACTTGACCTCCTCTAGATGAATTGTTCAGTATATGATAGATGGAGTAAATTTAATAAATAAAGTGGAGTAAGAGGAGGAGTTCAACGTAATTTTCTCATAATAAAAACTACACTACAAGAGTAACATTATTGCTTTATCATAAGAATGAAGTTCCTTGAACAATTTTCTCGTAACTCGAGAAAGGGTGGCAAAACGAACTGGTGTTATCATCACTGATACAAATCTGAACTTTGTTAAATGCAAATGTAAGTGAAATTCAGGTTGTGAGAATGCTGTTTGTTACTTCTTTTTTTTATTTTTGGATCACATTTGTTACTTCTTAGCCACTTCGTACTGACTATTATCACTTTGTATTTATTGAGCTTTTATTCAATTATTTTAAAACGTCCTTCCAATCTAATCTTATTTCTAGTTTTATTCATATTTAATGCAATTAATATTTTTATTTTATGAAACTTATTTTTCATCAATGAAATATATTAAATTTATGATATTCATAAAATAAAATATTACAAAAACAAAAATTAAATGGATTGATTGTACTTGCATATTTAAGTCAACCGGTTAGTGCACGGGGCATGTTATATTTATATATATATATATATATATTGCAACAAGACTGAGATTCTAGACTTTGCTGAAAATGGTCTCATTGGCACACTTCGCAAGAACATGGGAAGTTTGCCTCTTTTAGAAAGACTCAATTTTGATGACAATAGACTTGGGACCGGGAAAGCTGGAGACCTGGATTTTCTTGCTTCCTTGGTTAATTGTACTTCTCTTGAAGCTTTGGGTCTTGCTATGAATAGGTTTGGAGGAGGTTTGCCTAGCTCAATTGTTAATCTTTCAACCCAATTAAATAAAATTATGTTATTTGTCCTCATAATGTGTGAGACACATTGTCAACTCACACTTCATATATCATTGAATGGGTTGTGGACCCACACCTCATTCAATGGTGAATAAGGTGTGAGTTAGACAAATATTCTACATCCTATGAGTACAAATAACATTTTTAATTAAATATACTTACATTAGGTGGCAATGCAATACGTGGAAGTATCCATATTGGGATTGGGAATCTTGCCAACCTAACAGTGCTTGGATTGGAAGAGAACAACTTAAGTGGTCATATTCCGGATACAATAGGTATGCTCCAAAAGTTGAATTTCTTGGAATTGAGGATTAACAACTTTTCTAGACCAATGCCTTACTCACTGGGCAACTTAACAAGGTTAACAAGTTTACTCGTGAGGGGAACAACTTTGAGGGAAATATACCTTCAAGGCTAGGAAAATGTTAGAACTTGTTGATGCTAAGTCTTTACCATAACAAGCTCAATGTTATCACTACCATACCAAGCAAGTCATTGCCTTGTCTTCTCTTCGACTTGGACTTGTCCCATAATGTTTTGATAGGATCATTGCCTCCTGAAGTAGGGAAGTTAGTCAATCTTGCAAAGTTGGACCTCTCAGAACCAATTGTCTGGCATGATTCCATACTCTCTTGGAGGTGTATTAGTTTGGAATGGCTCATTTCAGGGTAACCTTTTTGAGGGTAGCATCCCTTCAACTTTTTAGAATTTGAGAGGTCTAGCAGACTTAGATCTATCATACAATAACTTGTCTGGGAAGAATCCTGAATTTCTTCCTGAGTTCATTGTGCTCAAGCATCTCAATCTTTCTAATAATGATTTTGACGGTGTAGTACCAAAGAATGGACTCTTCAAGATGGAATTTCCTTTTCAATGTATGGAAACAGCAAGCTCTCCAGTGGTGTCGCAAAGTTAAATTTATCGACATGCACCATCAAAAAAGCATCCTCCTCTAGAGAATTTCTTGCCCCGAAAGTGGTTATCCCTGTCCTGTAGTTATTGCACTTGTATTACTCTTTCTGTCTTGTTTTCTGACAGTCTTTATGGTAAAAAGGGTAAGAAAGAAAACTTCAAGAGCAGCTCCTGCAATGGATTTGGGTTTGGCAATTTCTTACACCGAAATTGCAAAGTGCACCGGTGGATCCTCCCATGATGACCTAATTGGCAGAGGAAGTTTTGGTTCTCTACAAAGGAACCCTTTAAGCTGATGGATCCATTGTCCAGTCAAAGTATTAAATCTTGAACAAAGACGAGCTTCAAGGAGCTTCATTGATAATGCCAAGTTCTGAGAAGTATAAGGCACCGCAACCTTCTCAAGATCATAATTGCCATCTCAAGTATTGTATTGATCATCAAGGTAGTTGATGGTATTAGATAATTGCGAAAGGGAGGGTTTGAATCAAGTGATCCTTTAAAATTTTCTGCACACTTAACAACCAGTTAAAATATTCACCAGGATGTCTCCTGTAAATGCAGGAGATATTTGTGTAATAGTGTGTGTTTTGTGAGTAAACTTTAAATATAGTATTTTATATGCTGTTTTCTTTTCAAAGTAATGTATAAGCAATATTAATATATTTCGGTTATAAAGATTAGAAGCTTGTTGAATATAAAGTAAATAGAAAATAATAGAGTTGAAGAGAATGCACCAAGAAATTTTTATACTGGTTCAACTTCAATATGAAGTCTACTAAGTCCTCACCAATGATGATGAGAGTTCTCCTGATTTCCCAATCCAAATACAGATTCAAGTTTACATATCAAAGTTGGTAACAAACCAACTAAACTCTCACAAATATAATCCTAATATTCCAACAATGACCTAAACTAATTTTCAAATGACAAATACTAACTCTCTCTCGAATATTTTCATAAGATATCACTCAAACTCTAAGCTCAGAAATATTGCTTTTCTTGATAAGTCTTGGCGGTTTGAAGATGGGTCTTCTTGAAGTTTATATAGGTAGCTCCCTTGTAATGCAACCACTAGAGAAGAGGGAGACTTGAAAAATCTGAAGAAGGCTTGTTGTAATGTTCCTTCTCGGCAAGCAAATCGAGCTTGAAGGCATAGGAGGGTGGACATTTCATTTTGGATGATAAGCCTTGAGGTTCTTTCTTTGTTTTGCAGAAATGTTTCAGCAAGAGGTTGCCAAGTTAAAGGAATTGTTTGACTGTTTGAAATCCCTTTGCAGTGCCTTTTTCTGCTGTTTTTGCTATATGCTGTTGTTTCCTTCTCCATCTTTTCTTTTTGTGAGCTGTCATGGCAGGTGTAAGGCTTTTGTTCTTTTGTTATTATCCTCATGCTTGCTCCATACTTTGTATCTTGTTGAGTACACTTTGTCCATCTCTCTTGTACTTTGGGATATGGACTTTCCTTACTTTATAGGGTCCCACAAGCTTGCTGAAACATGATTTTTCCTGACACAATACTGCTTGCCTCCAGTTTTCGCATTCAGCATCTTGGTTTAAGTGTGGTTCATGGCATTTTAAATCAGACAAGTGATGTCTCCTGTGAATCCAGGAGATATTTGCTGTGATATAAATCTGAAACACTTTGACACATGTATTAGACTATGTTTGTCATCATTTAAAGGTTCTCAAGCCAACAATCTCCCCCTTGATGACAAACATGCAAAAAGGGAATGATGATAAAAAAAATGATAAAGAATATTCCCCCTTTATGTAATCTCCCCCTTAATGTGAGCTTCCTCTAAGTTTGAGATATTTTCCCTCATAATATTCTTATATTTCCATTGTCTGGAAATTAAGATGAACTTTAGGAATATTTTCTATGAGTTTGAAATCTCAGTTCATTCCAATCAATTTGAGAAGCTGAGTGATATAGTTTGGCATTTATAATATGGCCCATACTTGTTCTCCTTCTTTAAAAATAAAGAACAATAAAGCTCGGGCCCATACAAGCAGTCATACATTAGAGAGGATTGAGAGCATGCATTAGGCAAGTGAGATTTTCGCAAATCCAATCAGTCATCCAAGTCATATAATACATGCAATGACTTGTGATAACCTCCATGCATATTTACAACATAGCATTTACTGATTAGGGGTTTTGAAAAATATTTGAGATGAAATATTTGGGAACATTATTTCTCAAATTTTGGTTCACAAGAACATATATAATATTCTCAACATGTATAGGATATACAATTTTAGGACACTCACACATTTGTACAATCACATATATACAATCACAAATAAAATATACACTTTACAATATATTAGAATAGGTAACAATAGTGAGAGGTAGGGTGATGAAAGTATTTACCAAGCACATTGCCACATTGCACATTTCCTTCTCTTCAACTTTCATATATCTCCCCTTTTGTCATCATAGGGGGAATTCCAATTCTGCAAGGTTAGCTAGTCCAGACAATACAAGCATAGAGAAAACATAGATAATATAAGGATGCACATAATAGAGTGATAGTGATTTATAGTCATCCAAAAAGCTAAGTCTAAGTGCTAAAGCCAAACTAAAACACCAAAAGAAAATTAAGAGGTTCTTAAGAAAGTTTTAAAAGTAAAAGGCAAAATTGATCCTAAGCTGTGAAGGTGGGATCATCATCCTCATCAATCAGCGCGTTTCAAAATCAGAGGAGGCAACATCTTCAATTCATTTTTCCAGCATACTCCATCTTTCGTTGAAATGCTTCAGCCGCTTTCAGCATCGCATCTTTTGAGTGAATGGAAAGAGACTTCGTTGAACCTCAATGAAGGATGACAGCTCGGTAACTAACTCTCTCATTACAGATTTGAGACAAGATGTCTTTCTCTTGGATCGTTTGAGCTGCTTGTCTCTGACTTTTTGAAGAATGACTTAGGGATAATTCTTCTTCAGCTTATCCTTCCTCATTGTCATTGAGTACTCCCTTTCCTTTGTCATTTGCTCTTCCGAGCTACCCGTGGTGGAGGATTCCTTCTGCCTGTCATGATATTGAGGATAGCCTTACCTTCCTCATTTTCAAGGGGTACATTGAAGTGCTTGAAAAACAATGTTAGGAATATTCCATAGGGAAGAGAGCTACCCTTAGTGCTCTGAGCATCAGTAATGTGATTGATTATGATATAACCAATAGATAATGGTGTGCAAGTGATTAGTGCATAGAGAATCAAGGTGTCATTGAAGGAAATCTTGTCAAAGTTTCCATTTCTTGGTAGTAAAATATGGGAAACAAGACGATGGAGTTAGGTTCTTTTGTGGCCGAGGCAGCTAGGGTGGGCTTGATGCCACAAAGAAGGCTAATATTTTCACAAATGGTTGACATAGCATCCTCATAAGACAAGGTAAAATCTTCATGAGTGAGCCATTTGCCCGAGTCATAAAGTCATGCCCCATCATACGGTATTTTCAGAACATTAAAAATGGTTTTAATATTTATCGAAATTTTTGGTCTTTAACAGAGGATATGAGAGTGTCATTATGGAATTGAAGGTTGCTATAAAACACCTTCACAAGATTGGGATACACAAGTTCATTAAAATAAAAAAGATCAAGCCACCTTTGGTATCGTAACATCATTGTAAAATCTAGGTCATTACCACAAAAACTCTCAAGATTAGACAGAAAGCAAGGGGTTAATTTGCGCTTAGAGAAATCATTCAAGTAGTGATGGTAGTTTCGAACAGAAGAGAAGTGTGTGGGTTAAAATAGAGAAGAGGGGTCTTGCTTACACTAAGGGCAGCGGTTCCGCTTGGTTGCTTTCCTTTGCGGAGGAGGATGGAGGTTGCTCCTCTCTTTCGATTCAGTTCCTCACCAAGTCCCCGTCGCTGGGTTCTTCGTGCGAGGTATTTCCGAGGGAGATAGGTGTTGTTAAAGGAAGGCGTTTTTCTTTCTTTGGGAGGTAGGGAACTTCGGTTTGGATGCACAACTCTTGATTCTTGGCATATCTTGTGAGTGGCTTCAGTTTTAATAGGTGAGTTTGGAAGAAGACGAGGTGGTCGATGGTTTAGAAAATAGAGTGGGAAGCGTGAACGGAGAAGGAAAACGTGATGTTGGAGGGATATGAATAGAGAACATGGTTTGGTGCATACAGAAGGTTGGTTCCTTTTAAAAAAAAAATACTGTAAAAATTTAAAAAATAACGCGTGAAAGGATAAAGCTGACACGTAACAACTTTGGCCAATCAATGGGTGTAAGAGATTTCTTAAGGATAAGTTAACAGAGAAGCTATTGGGCCAAAGAGACATATATAGTGGAGCAGGATTTTCCTCAAAAAAATAGCAATAAAGCATAAGTTTAGTGGGCGTGCGAAACATGAAAAGAATGTGGCCCATATGATGTTTATATTTGCATTTTACCAAATTGGATAAGAAGATTTTTCATTCAGGAAAAAACATGCTCTTGTGAAGTGGGCTAATAAGAAGGATAGATGGCAGGTGAAATAGGTTAGGCCCGGTAAAAAAATGTTAGGCACAAACAGATCAGTTGAGATTATTTCATGCCCATGATGAAACGATTTATAATTTATGTGGGCTGTGGAATATGAGCACACTTTATGGTGGAACAATTTGAACGTGACCTAACAACTAATCAGTACAAATAAGTATAACAGGAATTAAAATAATGCAAGTCCATGTGCACTCAATAGAAGTAACACATCACTTTTTCAGCAAAGACTCATATTGAGTCTTATTCCTTGAGACAGAAACTTGATGGTTTCCTCCTTTCCCTTTTTAAAAAATATTAGAGATGAAAGAATGACTCTATGTAAAATATTGAATTATATAACTATATATGTTCATATTTCAGATGATACTTTCATACCAATACATCTTCTAAGATAACAAAATCTCTCTTCAAGAAGAAGTTTGGTGAGAAAATCAGCAAGTTGTTCATCAGTGCAAACAAATTTAACTTCAATATTTTTATTTTGTACATGTTCTCTTATAAAGTGATGCCTAATTTCTATATGCTTGGTCCTAGAATACATAATAGGATTTTTTGTGAGATTGATAGCACTTAAATTGTAAATTGTCACAATAAAGTAGAACCTGATCATATATGAGATTGTAGTCCATTAATTGATGCTTCATCCATAGAAATTGTGAGGAACAGCTTGAAGTAGAGATGTATTCAGCCTCTGTTTGATAAAGCCAAGTTCCTTGTTTTTTGCTACTCCAAGACACTATTGAGTTTCCCAATAATGTGAGATAGCCACTAGTGCTTCTTCTATCAATCTTATCTCCTGCATAATATGCATCACAATAACCTTTAAGATCAAATGACTTAGTTCTAGGATACCATAATCCAAGTGATGCAGTTCCAAGTAAATATCTAAAAATTCTTTCTCCTAGCAAGATGGGATTCTTTAGGATTAGATTGAAATCTTGAACATAATCCCATACTAAATGATATGTCCGGCCTTGATGAGGTTAGGTACATCAATGATCCAATCATTCCTCTATATTTTGTCTCATCAACATCTCTTCCATCTTCATCTTTATCAATCTTCAGAGGGATACATTGGAGTTGCCATTGTCTTGGCTTGATCGATTTTGTATTTCTTTAGCAACTCTTTTGTGTACTTTTCTTGGTTGAGAAAGATTTCTCTCAGTGTTTGTCTCACTTGAAGTCCAAGGAAGAAAGTTAACTCTCCCATCATGCTCATATCAAACTCTTTTGCCATCAACATTGAGAATTCTTCACATAGAGAGTTAGTAGTAGAACCAAAAATTATATCATCAACATAAATTTGCACTAAAAGGAAAGCTTGATTTGTGCTTTTAATAAAGAGAGTGGTGTCAACTTTTCCTCTTTGAAAACGGTTTTCTAAAAGAAATGTACTTAATCTCTCATACCAAGCTCTAGGAGCTTGTTTTAGCCCATACAAGGCTTTAGAGAGTTTAAGAGCATGGTTTGGAAATCTCTTGTCTTCAAAACCGAGAGGTTGTTTGACATACACTTCTTTATTAATCATTTCATTTAGGAAGGCACTTTTAACATCCATTTGATATAATTTAAATCCTCGATGAGCGGCATATGCTAGTAGCATTCGAATGACTTCCATTCTAGCAACTGGAGCATATGTCTCATCAAAGTCTATACATTCCTATTGATTGTAGCCTTGAGCTACCAACCTCGCCTTATTTCTCACTATATTCCCTTGCTCATCCATCTTGTTTCAAACCCATCTTGTTCCTATGATAGTGGTATTTTCTGGTTTTGGAACAATTGACCAAATTTGGTTTTTATCAAATTGCTGCAATTCTTCCTCCATAGCTTTCACCCAAGCTTCATCATTTAGAGCTTCATTGATTGATTTTGGTTCCACTTGAGATATGAATGCAACATTCTTTGAATGAAGATCTTGTTCTCAAGCTTTGAGATGCATTTCTTATGATGAATTCATTTGGATAATTACTAGTGGCTTTCCATTCTCTTGGGATTTTATTTTTACTTTCTGGACTGATGCTTCAGTTGGATGTTGTTCTGGTTCAAGTTGTTCAAAGACAATTTCTAGTTCTGCAAGTATGATGTCTCCTGCAATTTCAAGAGACATTCCTAGAGTTTCTTCATTTTCAGCAGAATCCGTTTTTCCAGATTCTTCAAAAGTGTTTTCCTATTGAAATATCTCAGAATTTTCACATTCTGGTTTCTTTCTGCCATTTCAAGGTTAGTTTCACAAAATACAACATGCATAGTTTCCTCTACAGTTCTAGAACTTAGATTGAATGCTCTATATGCTTTACTCCTAGTGGAGTAACCAATAAATATTCCATCATCCATTCTAGCATCAAACTTTCCAGGTTGTCTTTGTTATTTAATATGAAACATTTACATCCAAATGCATGAAAGTAATAAATAGTTAGTTTAGTTCCATTCCAAAGTTCATAAGGAGTTTTCTTTAATATAGGCTTTATAAGTGCTTTGTTAAGAACATAACAAGCTGTGTTGATAACTTCAGCCCACAAATTCTTTGGAGTTTGATTTTCACAAAGCATAGCTCGTGTTATTTCTTGCAAAGATCTATTTCTTCTCTCAACAACTCCATTTTGTTGGGTGTTCTTGGGCAAGAAAAGTTATGAGATATGCCATTTTCATCACAATAAGATTCAAAATGTTGATTTTCAAATTCTTTACCATGATCACTCCTTATAGATATAATGGAGCTTCTTTTTCATTTTGAACCTTTTGGTAGAAATTTTTAAAATGAGAAAAAGCTTTATCCTTATGTGCTAGAAATAGAACTCATCCAAATCTTGAATAACCATCTACAATGACTGTTCCATATTGTTTTCTTGCCAAACTTTGTGTTCTAGTTGGTCCAAATAGATCAAGATGTAGTAGTTCTAAAGTCTTTGTGGTTGAGACAACATCCTTGGGCTTAAAGAGCATTTTTTTTGTTTGCCTTTTTGACAAGCATCACAAACTATATCCTTTTCAAATTTAATTTTTGGGATGTCTCTCACCAAATCCTTATTAAGCAATTTAGAGATTTGGTACATGCTAGCATGCCCTAATCTCCTATGCCAAAGCCATTTATCATTTTCAAAAGTTACATCTTAAGCTTTTAGATCATCTAATATAACACCATATATATTTCCACATATTTGGCCAGCAAACAATATATGATTATTACTCTTCTTATGAACAATGCATTTGTCACTATCAAAGACAACATGATAGCCATTATCACACAATTGACTTACACTAAGTAAATTGTGTTTTAATCCATTCACATGAAATTCATTATCAATGGTGGTGGAAAATGATTTACCTATTTTTCCAATGCCAATAATTTTTCCTTTTCCATTGTCTCCAAATGTTACATTTCCGTCATTTTGATGTTTAAGAGATGAGAACATGACTTCATTTCCAGTCATATGCCTTGAGCTTCCGCTATCAATATACCAAAGCTCCTTTCTCTCCTTCTTTGGTTTGCTTGGTTTTGGAGGAATAACAGGTTGTCTTTTACGCATCTGAAGTTGTTTAGGGACTTTGTCATAGGGAGTTCTAAATTCACCTACAACATTTCTATTTACAAGCACAGGAACTACTCCATTTTCATTTTTGGCCCAGCCAATAAAGCATCTATTTGATAAATATCCTATTTGTTTGCAATTATAGTACTCTTCATTACACTGCACTTTCTTTTCCAGCTTTGAGGCTCTAACAAAATGCTTCATGTACGATTTTTGTTTTTGAAAAGATTTTCTGGTTAATGCACCAGATTTTTGTTCAAAAAGACTTTTGTATAATCGATTTTGTTCATGAGCAAAATATCGCAAACCAGCCTTGTTAATTGCACACTTTGTTGTCCCAAAAGATTTTCCAAATTCTTTGTTCCTTGGACAAATTTTGACAGGTTAGAGGTGAGTGTTTTAACTTGTTGTTTTAGTGAATCATTTTCAATTTTAAGAGCATCAATCGAAGAACTAGTTAAGCATTCTTTTAGAGCTTCAACTTCATTTGCTAATGAGTTATTTTCAGTAAATAAGGCTTCCTTTTCTTTCTTTATTGCAGTATATTTATAGAGCATATTTTTTGATAAGCAAATCATCAATAATATCAATAAGTTCACATGTTGTCATATCAGAAGTTTACCTCATCACTTTCATTTGCCATGAGAAATAAATCAATGATCATTCCTTCCTCATCTTCATCACTTGAAGAGTCATTTTCAAGCTCTTCCCATGTGGACAGCAGCACCTTCTTCTTATATTTCCTTCCTTCTTCTTTTCTTTGTAGCAAGGGACATTCATTTTTGAAATGCCCTGGTTGTTTGCAGTAATGACATGTTATGTCTTTCTTGCTTGATTCTCCCTTGTAGTTATCCTTCTTAGGAAAGTTTCCTCTTCTGCCTTTACCTCTTTCTTCCATAGCTTCATCATTCTTTGCGTGAACATGCTGAATTCATCATTTTCCTCCAGCTCCTCTTCAGTTTCAGATTTGTATATGTCTTCTACTTTAGATTTCAGCACTAATCCTTTCTTCTTCTTCTCATTTTTCAGATGAGTTGTTTCAAAGGAAATGAGATTACCTCTTAGCTCATCATAAGCCAATGTACTGATGTCTCTTCCTTCTTGAATAGCTGTTATTTTGGATAGCCATGGAGGTGTGAGACTTCTAAGAATTTTTCTCACAAGTTCTTCATCTGCAAAGCATTTATCCATCATGTCTAGATTATTGATGATGACAACAAAGCGTTCAAACATTTTATCAATGTTTTCTTCTTTCATGTTGAAAAGCTCATATTCTCTCATGAGCATATCAATTTTGGTTTGTTTGATCTGCTTTGTGCCCTCATGAGTTACTTGGAGTTTGTCCAGATTTCTTTGGCACTCCTACATCTGGACACCTTTATGTATTCTTCAAAACTTATGGCACATGTAGGAGATTGACTGCTTTGGCTTGCATTTCGATTTTCTTTTCTCTCCAGTCCATTCCTCATCACTTTTAATGATGCTTTGTCCTTGTTCATTTGTAGTCATGGGCACTTTAGCTCCTTTGGTGATTATTTTCCACAAGTCACAGTTTGTAGATTGAATGAAGATTCTCATTCTTTCCTTCCAGTAAGCATAGTTAACTCCATTGAAAAATGGAGGCCTTGTGGTTGATTGACCTTCAGTGAGAGTATATGGAACAATGTTTACCATACTTGTCCTTTGGATCTTTTGCTCCAAGCGGTTAAGCTTGACCCCTAGAGACCTACTCTGATACCAATTGATGGTATCATATCATTTGAGAAAAGAGGGTTTGAATCAAGTGATCCTTTAAAATTTTCTGCACACTTAATAACCAGTTAAAATATTAACCTAGATGTCTTCTGAAATGGAGATATTCGTATAACAGTGTGTGTTTTGTGAGTAAACTTTAGATATAGTGTTTTATATGTTGTTTTCTTTTCAAAGTAATATATCAGCAATATTAATATATTTCAGTTATAAATATTAGAAGCTTGTTGGATATAAAGTAAATAGAAAAGAGTAGAGTTGAAGAGAATGCACCAAGAAATTTTTATAACTTTAATATGAAGTCTATTCCAGTCCTCACCAATGATGATAAGAGCTCCACTGATTTCCCAATCCAAATCAGATTCAAGTTTACAAATCAAAGTTGGTAACAAACCAACTAAACTCTCACAAATATAATCCTAATATTCCAACAAGGACCAAAACTAATTTTCAAATGACAAATACTAACTCTCTCAAGAGATATTTTTCACAAGATATTACTCAAACTCTAAGCTCAGAAATATTGCCTTTATTGATAAGTCTTGGTGGTTTGAAGATGGCTCTTCTTGAAGCTTATATAGGCAGCCCCCTTGTAATGCAACCACGAGTAAGAGAGACTTGAAAAATCTGAATGCTTGCTGGTCCTTCTTCTGCAGGCAGATCGAGCTTGAAGGCATAGGAGGGTGGACATTTCATTTTGGATGATAAGCCTTGAGGTTCTTTCTTTGTTTTGCATAAATGTTTCAGCAAGAGGTTGCCAAGTTAGAGAAATTGTTTGACTGTTGAAATCCCTTTGCAGTGCCTTTCTGTTGTGCTTTTTGCTATGTGCTACTGCCCCTTTCTGCCATCTTTTCTTTTCCTGAGCTATCATGGCAGGTGTAAGACTTTTGTCCTTTTGTTATTGTCCTCATGCTTGCTCCATACTTTGTATCTTGTTGAGTACACTTTGTCCATCTCTCTTGTACTTTGGGATATGGACTTTCCTTATTTATAGGGTCCCACAAGCTTGCTGAAACATGATTTTTCCTGACACAATCCTGCTTGCCTCCAGTTTCGCATTCAGCATCTTGGTTTAAGTGTGGTTCATGAATTTAAATTAGACCAAGGATGTCTCCTGTGAATACAGAAGATATTTACTGTCTAATATAAATCTGAAACACTTTGACAAATGTATTAGACAATGTTTGTCATCATTTAAAGGTTCTCAAGCCAAGGCGTGACTTCAAAGCTTTGGTCTTTGAGTTCATGCCAAATGGCAGTCTAGATGATTGATTGGTTTCATCCTATAAATAGCCTGCAACATCAAACCAAAACATGGCTCTTTTACCAATAAACAAAAAAAAACATTATTTATGTAAATAAACAGAAAAAAGATTAGTTACGAAAATGAGCCAAAATTATACGCGCGATACGCAAGGGGCCCTTGCGTATATTGTATGGGTATGAATACGCAAGGGGCCCCTGCATATTCATCACTTTTGAATACGCAGGGGCCCTTGCGTATTCATGCCCATACAACATACGCAAGGGCCCCTTGCATATTCATGGCCATATTACATACGCTAGGGTTTCTTACGTATTCTTTGTGTTCACATTTCGCTTCAGCCCCTTACGTATTCAGTTGGCCTCTTCTATTTAACCCGTTGTGCGTTCATTAAGGTATGTGAATAGAAGTATTGTTGAGTGTGAGAAAATGGCGGAGTGTTTTATTCTTATTCATTATGATGGAAAAATGGAAAACAGTAAATGAGGGAGTGAAATTTTATAGTGAGAGCCAGTTGGTGTCATTGTTAGTCCGTATATAAGTTTTTTAGAGTTGCAAAACAAAATACTTGAGCAGATAGGTCCTTACAAACGGGTTAGCCAGATGTTTTATAGATTACCTATATCATTTGGGGGTGGTGTGGCTAAGTATGGCTTTCCCATCTATGGCGACAATGAAATGAGCCTCATGTTTAAATTCCAAGTCAGTTTCCAGAGGTTCGAATAATGGAAATTTTCGTATTCTAGATGATTGTGATGTGAGCTCTGTTGGTTCTCTCCTCATACATCAGTTAATGAAACACCGGCACCTTGTGGTGGCCCAGGATCCACTAGTTCGTAGTCCAAGCTTCAAGACCGGTTGTGCAAGATGCAGGGCCATCAACTAGACATGTGGGTGTTGGGGGTTTCGACTTTCACGTAGATCAGGGATGAAGAAGAAGAGGAGGAAGAGATGGGGTTGTATGGAGGAAGGTAATGAGTATAGTGATGAGGATACACGTGATACGCATATCCAGTCTAGTTTGTATCACAAGAATATCCTAGTCACTATTCTTCAATAAATATGAATGCGATACCTGAAAATAGCTTTGCGGGGCCTCTTAGAGTGGTTGGAGGTAAAGGTGAGTTTGAGGTCAGGCAACAATTTCCTGGACAAGGGGGCTGTGTTGTTTGCAATCAAGAATTAAGTATCAGAAGAAAAGTCCAATTCAAGGTTTATGAGTCTGGTCAAACAAAATACCAATGCAAATGTGTGAAGTTTGGCAATGGATGTAATTGGAGCATACGTGTTACATTTCGACAGAAGGCAGGTTTGGGAAGTCCGAAAGTATAACGGAAGACACACGTATGAGTTTGATTCAGTTCTTGAACAACACAGACAGTTGGATAGTAATATTATTTGTACGAGTATCTTCCAATGGTTGAAGCGAATCCAACAGTCTGAATCAGAGTTGCAGGGACATGTGGAGTCAGCTTTCAAGTTCAATATTTCTTCAGGAAGGTATGGATTGTAAAACAGAAAGCAATTGCTAAGATTTATGGGAACTGGAAGAATCCTACATTAAACCGCCGAAGTGGTTACAAGGTGTGCAGCATTACATGCCAGGTAATTATCAATTCGATAAATTTTAAATTATTTTACGTTTTACATAATATTATATAGTAATTAGGTGACATAATATTAGTAATATGAGTTTGATTTAGTTTAGTGGTTGTTGTTAACTTATTGTGAATTAGTTAAATTGTTAGTTTATTTTGGGGTGATAGTAAAGATTAAATTATTGTTTATCGTTAAGTTGATTACATTTTTTTATTACTTAGGCGTTATTTATTGCTATATTTTCTTGGAAATGCTAGGTACACGATTCATTTATTGACAAAGCCATATTATGTGGGTGACATTGTTAATCCTAGATGTCAAATGTTTCACCGTGTATTCTGGTCATTTCCACCATGCATCGAGGCCTTCAAATGGTGCAAACCATTTATTTCAATTGATGACATTCATTTGTATGGGAAATATGGAGGCACATTGTTGATGGCCATTGCACAGGATGGTAACTCTAATATTTTGCCTGTTGCTTCTGTGGTCGAAGGGGAGACAAAAGAAGCATGGTCCTTTTTCTTGACCAATCTTCGACGACATGTGACGCCTCAAGAAGGTATTCTTATTGTTTCAGGCATGTATCAATCATATTAGCTATAGAGGCGGAGGGTAGTGGATGGCACCCTCAAATGGCCTATCACGTATATTGCATTCGTCACATTGCTTCTAACTTTGCCGTGCGATTTAAGAATAAAGATGCCAGAGAGTTCTTATAAATGCGGCATATTCAAAGACCCATGCAGATTTTGCATATTATTATGGGCTCCTGAGGATGAGGATCCTGATATGTGTCAATGGGCTCGAAATTCCACGTGAAAAATGGGCCCAGGATGCTGATGAAGGTCGTCGGTTTGGCCATATGACAACCAACTTGTCCGAGTGTATAAATGCTCTGATGAAGAACCCGCAATCTGCCCATTACTGCCATAGTGAAGTCCACTTACTTCCGTCTTCTAAATTATTTGTTGAAAAGGGGCTTTCAGGGGCCCAAATTCAGGAGGACAAAAATGGTTGCATTGTCTCAAGCGATTGATGAAAGCAAGCAATATTTGGACAAAATGTTTGTTTCCCCATTCACACGAGATATTATGTCATCTTTGGTTACAAAAAGGGGAACATATCACAGGATTATAGGGTGCATTTGGGAGAGCGACGATGTGACTGTGGGTCGTTCAGGCATTGCATTTCCCATGCGTCATGCAGTTCCTGTATGTCATGCCGCACGAGTTGATTGGGGGTCTTTACTCATCCTGTTTCCAGTATGGAGTGGGTGGACAAGGTATATAAATTGGAATTTACACCAATTGCAACGAGCATCTCTGGCCTCCATACAATGGGCTCCGATACGTCAGATCCACACTCAAGAGATCTAACAAGGGTCGTCCTGTCTTTACAAGAATTCGCAATGAAATGGACGAAGTTGAGATGACCCAACCAAAGCGATGTGGACTGTCAGAAATGAAGGTCACACAGGAAGAAAGTGTCCAACCTTACTAGCTTCATCCTCATCCCACCATGGCTGAATTTACTATTATTATGTTTTCTATATGTGTTGGATTGTATTTTTTAACTATGTTTTTGTTCCTGTATTCTCCGCTACTTTCATATCCATGCACAAGTATGTTTCTTTTCGTTGTCTGTAATGTGGATTTTATGTTTCAATTCCAAATTTTACATCACATAACTCGATTAAATCGATTAACACGTAATAAAAATAAGATAGGTAATAAAATATGGTCCATAGATAATAAAACTTTACACATGAGATTTACAAATAAGTACATAACATCAAACTTTACACGTAATTTACAAATAAGCACATAATAATAAGAGTCAAAATAACTAAGCATCTCCAAGCCCTATCTCTCCTGGGTGCCGGAGTTCACACCCCAAGTGACAATACTTGGGCTGAACCCGACGTCAGGTCTCTCTGAGGAACAAGCGGCTGCCACCATCATCCTTTGGCTTCCTGGATAGGGACATGTAATGTGGACGGTCCAAATGTCTGCCCATGGTGTAGCTCGTGGACGAGGTCGGGAAGTGTAACTGCGTAGTGGATCATCTCAGACGATCATAATGGGCATGTTCAAATCCATATCTGGTCAATGCCCAGGAAACTGGCAGATGCAGCCCCAGATGGGGGCGTGGGAGCATCAGGAAAGACTCAACCCATCAACTCTCCTGGCTAATGCCACCCAGAATAAGTCATCATAGTGGGGTGTAGCAATATGAGCCCCTCATCTCCACCACCACCACCACCACCAGCACCTCCACCATCCCCCCACCTCCACCACCAGGACAGCACCACACCAGGATCATCATCTCTATCGACTCATCACTTCCGCCACGTCCTCTATCTCGGCGCCGTTGCCTATGAGTGCGGCTGAGAACGCCAGTTCGTCGCATGTGAGTACCCAAGGGCTAGGCCATAAAAGGTGGGCCTGGATCCACCGGTAGCTCATGTGGCACCTCGAGTCGGGATCCTGAACTAGGAAAAATTACAATATTATAAGGGCTTCTTGGGACTGTTATAAAATTCAACGGTACCAGACTTTGTAATTATTTATGATCAAATTTATTAAAATATAGAAAAATAAATATTCAACCACAACCATTGAGAACAAGAAAGTTTTTTAATTTTAATTTAGTGCCCAAGCAAAAACCATATTATAATTGTTGAAATATATTTTTAATTTGGTATATGGCTGTGACCTTATTAACTTCATTCACTTATTTACAAACTCCACACATACGCATAAATTCAAATTATCTCCAATAACAAAAACTACACTGCAAGAACAACGTTGCTTTATTATATAAGATACATCTAGTTTTCTGTTTTACCATGTTTTGTCACATTCAAAGTTCACCCTAGCGGCCTAGCCTCCTTCTTCCTCCCGCTGTTGAAATCCTAAAGAATACTCAATATAAGTTATATAACCTAAGTTTCAGGCATTGAAGATAGCCAAATTCATGAGTTGGAGAAGCCACTTGTTGTACCAGACATGCAACAAATCACTGTTAATAGTATTTTTCCGCAATAAAGAAACCAGGGGCTATTTTTGCTGTCTCAGAAAATATTGGTTCCTCGGAGGAGCTAATCAATAGTACAAGTTGCAAAAAGACTAAAAAGAATATCATTGCCAGAATGAAGAATAGAATATGCCAGTAATTGTGCAAATGGTATCAAAATGCATTATATCAGACACAAGGAAAAAAGCAGCAATAGTCTAGAATCCGTAAAACGTTTTGGGAAGGACAATTAATTTGACTCTGAAGAAGGTCTCTTTCTTGCACCTGCCATGAAACCTACAGTTGCTCCAACTGAGGAAACAGGTGCAGGGAAGTAGAATAAAGTTCCTTGAACAATTCAATTGAATCTTTCATAATTGAGGATCAGAGACTGAAGCAACTACTTAGAAGAGTGTGAACTGTGAAGTTCCGTTTATCTGCATCCCTCCTAAGCTCTCTCCCAGTGTTTCTTGTCCAACCTACCTTTGCAATAGAAGTACTTGATTCTATTTCCTTGAAAGCACAAAAGTTGAGCTTGGCGTTGTTATTCTTAAAATGTACAGTGCCTTCTCCGCTCATTTATAAGCATGGTCTAAGAGACTAAATATCCAATCCATTTCCCAGTATTCACACCGGCAGATAAATTAGATCTTCCGTATTTGAAAGTGCTATATTAGTTCCTTAAATTTTATAAAAGAAGATAAGTTGATTTTTTTATCAAATTATTAACAGAAATAGTCATATTACTTACTTACATTCCTGTTAATTTCACTATAGATCATAAATTGCCGCATTCCTCTATTCTATACAAAACAAATAATAACTTAAAATCAAAATATTTCTTCTAAAGGACTATGGTGAGAGAAATGAAGAAGAAGTTCTAAACACTTCGTTTAGAGGAATGAGACAAGTTAAAACCTACCATAAAAATTAAAATACATTTAAATAAATTAATAGTATACATAAGTAAGCTAAGAACACAAGGTCATAACAAGTTTACGGATGAACAAATTTTTCCCATTTATAAAATTTAAGGAATTAGTATTGAATTTTCTAAATATGAGAAATTAATTTATCCCCAATATAAACCGAACGACTAGAACTTTAGTAAACAAATAAAAATAAAACATTTGCTTCGCTTTGCTGTTTCTTTTTCCTTCTTTTTAACGCATCCCCGAAAATTGAAAATGGGATGAATATTTATTTGCGATGGAATGCTTGCACTGAAGTTATTATTTGGCCAATAAATCCACATGCATTCAACTATGTCTGACTTTGAGTAAAGATTCAATTTGTTCTTAAATGTCTGACTTTGAGTAAAGATTCAATTTGTTCTTAAATCGTACATGTTGTTCATTTTAATTCTGAAAATTAAAAAAATATTACTTTATTCTTATAATTGCAAAAATAATTTAACTTAGTCTTTTTTATGATTCATGTTAATTCCTGAGAACAATAATATAAAGACTAATTTAAATCATTTTTATAATTTTATGGACTAGAGTGATATTTTTTTAATTTAAAGACTAAAGTGAATTACACATATAATTTAAATATCAAATGAAATTTACTTATATGACAAAGAAACCTACTAATTGATGGACTAAGTAATTTTTGTTGCATTTGAATGTGATTATTTTGTGTGAAAATAACTTTTTTTCAAAAGAAAAATAATAACTTTTTATATATTTAGACAACTATTGAAAATAATTAGAATTTAAAAAAAATGAATTTTGAGCATTTTATTAGAAACTAAAAATATAACTTATAAAAAAATTAATTTTAATTTTTTAGTTATATATAAAATTTAAATTTATAACTATAATTTTTAAAATCTGAAATAAAGGTACGTTTGATTTCCCATATAAGTGAAAACACATAATTTCGTATAATTTCTGGAAAACGGACTTACGAAAGAAAGAATAACTGTAGATGTTCCATACAAAATTGCAAAAGTAACGCCTTTCACAATTCCCTCTTATCCAAAAAACGGGTAGCAAAAGGAAAGGTGAAGTTCTACAATATATTCATACTAGTGTGTACCCATGTATTCCATGGGTATGTATAAATATAGTTATATAATAATTAGTTATTAAGAATTTATATATTTTATATGAGAAATAATTCATTTATATTGTATAAGACTTACTATATATTTTACACTTTTGATAACTTTTTTATTGAAGAATTTTTTTTAAATCCCACTATTACATTGAAAGTTTATATGTTATAGATCATTTCTATAAAATTTTACATTAATCCAAAATTATTTGATACATTTTTTGTATATAAAGATCAACGTAATAAATACCTCATACATATATATAAATAGGAACTATTTGATGATAATCTTATAGGTGTCTGATTTCCAGCTCAGATAATTAACATGATATGTAATTATAATTCAATGGTTAGATTAACAAAAACTATATTCTAATAAAAGTTATTGAAAGTGTAAGTGTAACAAGTCTTACATTAGTGTCAACCATCTCTCCTGTATAACAAAAATAAATAAATTTATATTATAAAAAATTCTTTTATTTTGATAGTTATAATCAAAACATGGTTGTATAAGATAACTTAAAATAATGAAAGACTAAAAAATATGTGAAATAAGAAATGAATATATTTAAAAAAGGTTTTGTAGAAATTTATTCTACATTAACAACTTAGTATAAAGAAAAAAAATCTATAAAACTCCATTCAACTTTAGCTCATGTATATTTTGGTCCTCTTACTTTGAAAATGCGTAAAATGATTCTTAAACATTTTTATATGTGCACATTATTACAATTTGATAATAAATATTTATTTTTTGACAAAAAATTGCATGTGTAGACCTACAATCTCATTAGAAAATCTCACATAATAAAAAACAATAGATAAAAGTGCATTTAGATTGAAAATTAAAATTTTTTTTTTAGATTTTTCACATCAAAAGATAAACATTTATTAACATATTGTATTAATATGCACATATCAAAAGGTATAAAGACTATTTTACACATTTTTAAAATAAAGGACTAAAATACCAATGAGTTAAAGTTGAAAGGGGCTTTTAGACTTTTCCTATTATAAAATTATAAGAACTAAAAAATAAAATAATTCATTTTCCTTTCCTTTTCTTTTATGAAGGAGAGCAATAAATTAATTTTCAAAAAAATTCAACCAAACAAACTCCTTATAATAAAACATCAATGAAAGTTTAATCCAATTTGTAAACATAACTACTAATTTTTATATGGTAGCAGAACAACTCAATAAATAAAAATTTTTCTTTTTCCTTTTTTATCTTCAGCCTTTATAAAGTAGTTTTTTTATGAGATTTTCTCTGAAGATAAACTTTTCTTACAGTTAGAAGTGCATCAGCTACAATAATTAAAAAAAAAACCACAAACTATAAATATAATTTAAAATTGTTTTGGTAGTTTTTTTTTGGGTAAAGATAAAAATAATAATCTAGTATTCAAGTTTAAAAATTGAAAATAATATTCATAATATTTTCAAGATTCTACTGGAAAATGTGAAAGATTTTACTAATTTCTTAACTCTCAAAATAATTTATTTATTTAAATTAATTTTTTATATATAATAAAAAATGAATGAGTTGAACCGTTCTATAATTAAATTTACTTTAAAGTTCAAGTATATTCGCCGCTGTTGTGCCATTCTGATCTTCACAAGACTTCAAACACGGTTCAAAGGTCAATTACTAAACAGTATTTTCATAAATACTGGTTTTATCATCATAGATACAAATCTGAATTTTGTTAAATGCAAGTAAAATTCAGGATTTGTGAGAAGTATGCTTGTTACTTGTTGAATAGTAAAAACAATTGCTTATCACCCTTTGGACACGTTTAACAAACACTATGGCATGCGTAATTTGTATGTGGAAATCGTCTGAAATTGAAGCCCTAAAACAATCAAACGCAATTTAACGTTATTGATCATCTCAGACTAGTCAAATCAAAAGGGACCAACTATCCAAGCAATTCCAAGCAGCAAAGCAATAGAAAAAAAAATGCGGATTGATTGCACATGAAATATATTTCTTGTAATTTATATTAAAACTAATGAAACATAAAAAATGAGGCTAGAACCAACACCTAATAATAAGCATAAATATCGTAGGGCAAAACCAAGAAAAAACATATGCCCTTCTCCATAGTGACAGAAATCAACAAGGTTAGTCACCTCAGCATATCCAAAAACGCTATGTCAGATATTAGAAGAGCAAATAACATACAACACCACCTTTTGCCTCCAAAATGATTATATGCCGTTTCATAAAGGACCATTCTGCAGTTGCTGCAATGATGGTAGTTTTTGTTTCAACTTGCAACATGCTCATTCTTTCAATCGTTTATTAGGAATGGACTGGGGCAACCTGAAATGAGAACTCAGCTAAGCATTGACACTTAAAACTCGGCAAAGGGGCAAAAACTGAATAATGCTTTTCTTCTGGGAGGGAAGCAAGGGACCCAAAGAATGCACATTATTTCTTTTCTTGCAACAACTACATTATCTGCATTGCTTCTAACAGGTCATAACCATAAATTATTAGATCCAGTGATAACAAAACTGAAGAGCCCAGCTATCAAGAACCAAAAAATAGCAGAAACTGTCAAACTGACCACTGGAGGTATAAAAAGTGATCATGATCACACACAGCTATGTAGCCCAGAGAGAGAGAGATAGGTAGGTAGGGGGGTGGGACCAAGACAAAAAGCACCCTTAAGGCAACATGGACTCGTAACGCTTTGAGGCAAGAGACGCCATAAGGTGAACACCTCATTAAAGCAGGCATTGAAAAGCATTACGTAAATTTATAATAATTGATAATTAATGGCTGAAACTCATAACAAAAGTAATGTAAGGGTGCCGTATTTTTCCAAATATTCTTAAAGCACACTAGAAAAATATTAAAAAGTCCATTGCCTCCATATAATCATCATCAGATTCAATTTCTCAGTTTTCACCACGTTCATCTCCTCATTGGATTTATAGCATTCATCTTTTTCCTATTTCTGAAGCAACCTTTCAAAACTAGGAAGATACTTTGGGTGTTTTGCTGTAGTCTTGGCTTTTAAGTTAGACTTGCTAATTCCCTAAACCTCATCTTAAAACATTAATTATGACTAAGGTGCTCCAGGCGAAAAACCTCCAAAAAATGATAAAAGCGCCATTAAGGCAGAAAATGCGCTCACCTCATTGAAGAGGCAGCACCTTAACCAGAGTAAGGCACAGAGGCTTCGCAGCACCTCGCCTAGGCACCTAGGATTGCTTTTTAGAGCCTTTGAATTTACTTGTGTGGCGGGTTGTTTTGGTTTTTTTTTTTTTTTTTGGGTTTGGGGGTTGCAGCTGTGCTCCAAATGGGTACTAAAGAAAAAACTCACTCAAACAAACAAACGAAGGCAAAGTTACCTTGGCGAACTGGTCCGCTTTTCCATTTGCAGATTAGTGGCATTAGGTGTAGAGAGCCTAGTCTCAGCATCTGAAGCCTGAAAATCATAGTGAATTGAAACAGTAATTACACCTATATGACCAGATAGGCAATTCACAGATCACCAAATAGATCAACTTTTTAACTGGACTGAAGACACAGCATATAACCGACAAAAAATTCCTAGAACAACCTAGTTTAAGTAAAACCTTGCAATACAATTATTTGAGCTTATACAGATTCCACTAATAGAACCTCAGATCACTGCTATGAAAATAATTGAACAAAGGGCATAAAAAGAATGTAATTGATCTTGTATTCCCCAAAAGAACTGGAAAGAAACAATAGTATAATTTAGAAGCATGCAATAGCAGTATTGCTGAAATGACTAGTAGGGATTACTTGGATAATGGGTAGATACCAGGGACTGACTACCAAGCCATTACCTTTAAAGTAGGAATTTAAGAAGCTTGTCTAAGACAGCAGTAGCAGACATGAAGCCAGCTCACTCCCCATTCAGTAATTTAGTCTTCACATTGATGCTACACAATTCCATAAACGGTGAAATTTCTCTATACAACCATTAGGCTTCATCTGGAATTTCTAGTCCACATACCCCTTATCCAAGCATCACCTATTTCCTTAAACAAAAAAATCAAATCAACTACCAGACACATTAGAAATCCCCACCTCAGAAGCACTTTCTTTAGGCAATCCATCTTTTCTCTGCTGTTCACTAGACTCTGGATTGACCTCATCCCACAAGAAACCATTTTCATGTCCAAGAGAAAGCTTGTCAAATTCGTTATCAACAGCTCCACATTGAGGCTCCATATGTGCCACATACTTATCTGCAATTCCATTCACCAAAATGCATTAAGTACTTTAATATACTCAAATAAAGAACAATACACCACAATGAATCAGCATAAAAATAATTTTTGAGTAAAACAACACTTTAGTCCCTCAAAGATGATCAATTGCATACACTAGAGTTCCCTAAAGATTTGAAATGATAACACGTTGGTCCTTGAAAGTTAAAATGCATACACTCTAGTCCTCTAAAGACTTGGTGTAATAATGTTTTAGTCCAAAGAAAAAATAATAACAATAGACTGAAGTGTTATAATGCAAATCTTTGAGGGACTCAAGTGTATATAATTGATCTTTCAAAGACTAAAGTGTTAAAACAAAGATCTTTCAGGAATCAAAGTGTAGATTTGGTCATAATTTTATTAATCAGCCATCATGCACATAGTCAATCAAAATCCACCAGCACGGTACAGAGAAATAATTCCTCATGCCCACACAATAATGTACAAAAAAATAAGTTCTACCTTAACATACATGAGACTGAGAACATCAGGTTAACAACTGTGATCATATCAAATCAAAGCACGATTTAGTGTGGGAGAAATGACAAACCGAAAGTCAGTTACCAACAGAAATTCTTCAATTTGAACTCATTTCAAGCTGTTCTACATGCTTCAATAGGTACAGTTTCACAAATCACTAACATGAATCTCTAGAACAGTTCTACATGCATGCACAATGCAGCAAAGGGCATAGTCGGATATTTGTCTAGCATAAAGTAAATGCTATCTCTCACAAAAATGGAAATTCACTGTGTAATTTGAACTCAAAAAAGAACCACTAATGTCCCACCAATTGCAGAAAATTACCCATAAATCTCTATACCTATAAATCAATAATAAAATTATAATTGTTTGAAAACAAAAATATATCTATATAACAAGAAATTTCTCTTCATTACAATTACCAAAAAACAAAAGTTAAACAAATACTATAAAGAAAATACTAAGGGATTGGCTTGAACAAACTTTTTACCTGCTAAGCAGCGAAGGGCATTCTCAGCAGCTTGTTGTTGAGCATCCTTCCTTGTCCTACCCATACCAATGCCTATTTTCTCACCAGTGAATAGTACCTAAACCAAGCATCATACAGTTGACAATACAGGTTATTTGGAGACCCAAGTGTAAAATGTGAGAACAGTTGTCAATAAAGGTTAATCACAGCAACATGCACAGAAGATATGACAACCAATTAGAAAGCCCAAGTGGCCTGGCTATAAGCATGTCTGCGTGAGTAAGGACATAATAACATTGCTACACTAGGGAATATAAGAACTAGGAAATGTCATATCCCACAATAAATGCTTAAATTACAAAACAGGAAGGCATCTAAAACAAATAAACAATGTGAGTGAACTTAATCTAAATAGAAAGATTCAACCAGGGCACAATCAAGTTGATTTACAAAAATGTGACTCTGATGACCATTAATTTTCAGAGTACCATAACATAAAAATTCTACAGCTTAAACCACTAATCAGCCAATGCATCTTATATAAACATACCAATTCATGCATAAATAAGAAAGGCATAAACCAGCATATAATCACAAAAAGAGACGTCAAGAAACAATGTTAGCTCACCTCCACTGAAAACTGCAAGTCTTTGCTGGTGCTTACAATGGACTTAAATTCAACCTACAAATAGGAAACCATGAAAATGCACTTCAGGGAAAGCAGAAGGAAAAAAATGCCCACTTTCATGCAGAAACCATGTTTACCTTAGAGCAACACCGCCTGCCTATTTCTTGCAGCACTCCAATAGCCACAGAGGGTAAAATGTTCAATTTCCCAGCTTCACTCTGAATATCTTTGCCATTAGAAGAAGCATGATTTGGAGATATTCCATCCTCTGCAAAAAAGCTTAGTCAATAACAAAACAACAAAAACAACAATTACTATAGTATACGCAGCCGGCAAAAATGAAAATACTAATGAGACCTTTGAAAACAAGCTTTTTCCAAAGTACCTGGGCTTGTCCAGCTTTCAATTTAGATGGGAAAATAATTTCAAAAATTCAGCTAGGCAGACATTAAAATCCAAACATTGGAGTACCAAAAAAACCCAAAAATCAAATGAGCTTCAGAATAGCAAAGGAATTGAAATAAAAATAACACTTATACCAGCACAAATGCACAAACCTCCATAATGAACATCTGTACATGCAAACACACATGGGACATGAAGCATAGATATGCCAAAAAGGCCATAGTTCCCTTGCTGAGTATATACCAAATACGACTTAGTATTAACAAAGGAAAATAATTTAAGAGAAACAGGACAGATTGAATTGAATCAATAATATGGGAGGATAAAAGGGCCAGAAACCCCATGCCCAAATTTTGATAATATGCCAATTCAGCCGGTTCAACTGCTCGAGTTTAAACGTAAGACTTTGTGCGCTCCCAGAGTGCATGAGTTCAAAAGTAGTACCACTTGGCAGTTGGCAGTCATCCCTCCCAATGGAGATTCCTCAATGCCCAAAAGCGACAGGTTAGAAGCCTCCATGTGAGAAATATTCTAGGTGAGTCCCCTAAAGGAAATCCTATGCCCACCCTTTGGGATCCCATTTCCCAAGCATGCCACTAGCATCCTAACTGGCAGCACTGGAGTAAACTCTCATTACTGTTATAGAATAAGATAATTATTAGTTCATAAGATTATATTGGGCTGGGCCTATCTTTCATGTACTAATCCATATTTCTTGGTATAAATATAGAGATAGATATACTTACAAAGTTAATCACTCCCATTCTTAATTCACTCTCGATCTTCTCTAATACTTCTTAACATTTAATCATAAAAAAATTATAACAACTGAAAGATAGAGACAGAGACTACCAACTTAAGTTAGTCATTCCCATTCTTAATTTACCCTTGATCGTCTCTAACACTTCCTTCCATTTTGGTCATAAAAAATGATAACTGAAAGATATTGCTAGTCAAATGACTATTTAATACATATTATAAGGGCGGCCCAATGCACGAGAGTCCCACCTGGTAGGGTCTAAGGAGGGCAAATGTACATGGCCTTACCCCCACTTTGTGTAGAAGCTATTTCCAAGATTTGAACCCGTGACCTCTAAGTCACAAGGCAGCAACCTTACCGTTGTGTCAAATCTCACCCTCTATAAAATCATTTTAGAATCAAAATAAAACACACAAAAAACACAACATAAAAACAGAGCATGAAGGATTTCGCTCTGGTGTCAATCACAGAAGAAGGCAATGAAAATAGAATTGCAGGGAGGCCAAAAGGAGAAATAGAATACAGTAATAATTTATATGGTCAAGGTTTATTGCATTGAAAAGGTACAACATACAAGTTGCTATACTATGACACAATGCTGCTTCAGATTCAGCACATGATCTTTTCACGCAAAAGATACATCAAAACTACATATTAGTTTCAGTGCAAACCCATTAAACAATCTAGTATAATCGTTCTTGCAGCTATGCATAAACCACCCATAATTCCAATTATACACAAACACTCCATCATACTTAGAATATCAAATAAGTTTCAAAGGGTTCGCACAGAATCCGTCATGATGTTTTAAGAAAATTAAGAGAAATACCTGGTAGCTGAGACTTTGATGGAGCATTCAGCCTCTGTAAGTCACACCCAGTTGCCTGCACATAAGCAATATTTTCAAGATCAGCAATTTTACAGTACTCCAAACAAGAACTTCAAAATAATATTCATCTACAAACCTCTTCAGCCTTGAGTTGTGATGCTTGTGAGAGTAAAGCGTTGGGGGTTGAACTATGAGAAAATGGTTTCTGTTGAGCTTGATGCTTATCAGACTTTACTGCATTAGGTTCTTTAACAGATGCAAAAGGCCGATTATTTGTATGAGATTTGTTGCTTACATCATCTTCTACCAACCAGCCTCCAAGTGACTGTGCTAAAGATGGAGATGCATGTGAGGGTGGCTTTGACATAAGTGGAGGTTCAACTGAAGTTTGAACTCTTATATCTGGACCATGCCTCATAGTTAGAAGTCCTTTTTCGTGTCATGATCACGATCAACAGGGTTGACATCATGCTTGATTGGAGGCCCAAGCAAACCAGGTTCTGCAACAAGGTTGGGAAAGATACCATGAAAAGACCGCATATAATTCACAGCCACATTATAAAATCCTAACAACATATGATGTTCATATCCATACTCTGGGATGGAATTGGGGTTCTTGAAGATCCAGGGCCAGCAATATTTGATATAATACCAGCAGTTGACTGAGAAGTTTCTTGTCTAAACTCAACATTGTTCGCCAAGGGCCGAGTGACTACATCAACAGAAAACTTATCACCCTGAAAAAAAAAACACACAGACACAGGACAATTATAGTAGTATCTACAAATGTTCTATGCCCATAAAAAATACTAGGGGCTTAAAAACTCATCAACTGCAGAACATAACAAACTCCCCACAATGATTTGCAAGGAAGTTTCATAACACGTTGAAACATGGAGCAGATAAAAAAAATGATTCAAAAACATTAAAACTTACAGGTTGGCTTAACCTTCGTTCAATTTCTGCACCATTCATTCCTTCATTGATAGGAGCATTAGCATTACCATTTAGCATATCCTGCCACCCAGTGAACTTATTAATATTTGAGCAACAGATAAACAAGCACTTCAAAACAGCAAAAATTATACAACATAATCACAGATGGCTACATATAATTACTGAATTAAGAATCACATATTCAAAATTTACAATCCAATACCTCAGACATCAAGTAGTTGCTCACATCCGGAGGGTGAGGTAAACTTACAATCTCATCTTCAAAGAAGATTTCAGCAATTCTTTGTAATAAATTCTCATCAAACTCTCTGAGCACAAAGCATAATAAATTAAACCCAAAGGGGAAGAATATTTGAGCGTATATAAACACTTGAGCAGTTGAGCATATAACTTACTTAAAGAAACAACCTCTGACATTACATGCAACATTTCTTGCCACACATAGGACTGGAACAGCATTGGCAGTCTAATAAGGAAATACAGAAATTACTGAAATATTTATAATGAAAATTTACAAAACAAAATGTTTTTCTTTTCAATAATCTATACTATTATATAAAGCTGATGGCTCATTTAAAATGCTTCTTTTGATCACATTTTAGTTCCTACTTTAGCCCATTACTAACTTTATAACTCCTCCACCAACTTGTTAACTAAAAATCATATCACCTTTCTACCATATAACTGTTTCAATTATTCACTCCCACATTTTGCTTAACACCTTATTGACACTCCTCATCCTCCACAAACAATACCCAAAAATAATTCACATTTCTATTGACAGTACTTGGAAAAATGTGAATTGATTGGCTTGTTAGTGCATTTCAATAGTATATACAAACCAGTACCTCTGCTTGAGGAGCAAAATAAGGAGTAAAGGCAGGAACCACATGAACCCTAGGCTGGTCCTTGTCTTCCCAAACCTTTGATCGATCATCAATCACCATTGCCATTTTTGGATGGCACATTCCATCCTGGAAAACATGTAGTAAGGATTTTCGGGCACCTACAAACAACTCCCCAGCAACACGAATAACAAGAAGCACAAATTAGCCACCATATGAAACAACAAAATGACATAATAAAGCAAAGTAGCTAGAACAACAAAATTGTGTTCAACTTGTAGTTCTTACAGAACCAGCAAGATCCCACAGAAAATGAATTCTTAAAATATTATAATATTTGAAATTAACTTCTGCTTCAAAATAATGTGAAGAACTTCACAATTTTCAAAGTTGACAAGCATCAAAGAAGGTGCAAACACTTACAGAACAAGAGAAACAATACCTGATTTGACACAAATCACACGGTCAAGAATTTGCTTTGAACCTATAAGATGTGCCTCCGGATCAAGCAGCCTCCACATTTCCAAAGCATAGTCCCTCTCAGCCATTGTACAAACATATACTTCAAACCGCTTGCGTCCTTTTGCAGTTAAATAGCATCTCAAATCCTCCCAAGCAGGGCGTAGCCTCACTAGTACACTAGTATCACGAATCTATGTGAAGAAACAAGGAGTGAAACTCAAATTCCAGATTTATCAAAAGGCTTCCAAACACAATTACACCAGTTAGATGCAACCAAAAAAAACTTCCTATGGAAAAATTCATAGAAACAGGTAATGAGTTTACATAGTACTCAGTTTACTCTAGATATAGATAGAGATTGGAGGAAGATGGAGGAGAAAATTAAATTAGTACAAAACTACAGAAAATTGATTTATTTAAAAGATTTAATTTGAATACACTAACAGTGTAAAAATTTTACACTACTATCCAATTAAATCATCCCATGTCCATGACTTTTGAAATAGCGGATTGAAAGTCAAACTTATTTTGCTAATTTAGCAACATATGGTTGGAATTGTGTCAAAAAAACTCTACACTGTTCGTGCATCAAAACTTCACTTTTATTTTAAAAAAAAAAATTCCTGTCCAAGTTAATTGATAGCATAAGAAACCTGCTGTATACATTCATAAATAAGGTAGCCATGAATGCACAAGAACCAACATCCACAAGGCAAAAGAATCAACAATAGAATTAACTATTAAGATTACAAAATATGTAGCACAAGCACCAACATGAACACAACATAGGTGAGAAACCAAAGTTTAAAAATTACAAGACATAAACACGACATTTATAATTAAAAATTTGAAGAAGATTCATTATTCATGATTCATAATATTGTGTCTATAAACCCTAGTCATGCCTAATTTTCTTTATTCAATATTGGAAATTGCTTAAAAGTTTATAGCAGACTAAAAATTCTGCGTAATTTCCTTTCCTAATTTTAGAATTTGGATGGCCTTAATTATGCTGTGTCATGTAGTATTAGTCGAAATTCAAAAAAATCAATTTTTTAATTGAACATGTCATATAAGATTATAAGTTGAAATTGGCATGTGCACCCAAATGGTATGTCCGTATTTTATAGATTAAATCTTTTTGCACCTTTACAATTCAGCAACATTATTTAACTCAAAACTTTCTTTGCAACAAAAGTAATAATTTCAAGATATATATATATATATATATAAGAAGCTGATTTTATTTATACAGGCCGACAAGACACAAGCAAAAGATAAAATTGTAGATAAATAAATAAGAATTAACAGTATATCAATCCATAAGAAATTGCAAATGACCAATTATCCCAAATACAAACTGATAGAGAGTAACAAATCGATAGAAGTAACACAATAGCATGTCTTCCATTCATCCATCGACTCTCTTCTAAGCTGATAAGAATGCATCTAAATTCAGCCCAAAAAACAAAAAAGAAACAAAACAATGGGTCAAAACCTAGTATTTTCAAAGCTTAGGAAAGTAAGTCCTTAACACCAGTAAAAGCAAGAACAAATTCTGTAAGTGAATAGACAAAAGATCTCAATGCCTATACCCCAAACAAATGCTGTATTTCTATAAATATGACCCACTTGATTGAACACTGACCCTACATATAGAAGTGTTGATGTGCAACCCAGACAAAGAGTGTGCGATGTCTTTAGCACTCAATCTTAACTCTCAAAAATGTCTAATTACCCTTAAAAAACGAGTCCAGCTAAGAATCAATGCAGATTTTTCTACTCCTCTACCTAGATCAACATTCATTTTTCATAGATATGAATTCTCATTTACTAACCATCTAAGAATCATCAGAAATCAACAACATAAGACATGTCAAACTTCATCCCCACACAGCTTTTCCCAATTCACAAAAAACCCAAACTTTACAACCCCTTAGCTCATTAATTAGCACTCCCTCATCTACCACTCACCCTCCATCAAGATCCATCAACCACAAAGCACAAAGCCACAAACAAAACAAACTATTTGGTTACTATTTTCATTTCCTGTTTTCAAAATTTTGCGAAAAAACACTGAAAATAGTAAAAACAACCGAAATCTCTGAAACCAACAAAATCCTAGTTTCCGTTTTCATTTTCTATTCCCCGACTTCCTCCGCAAAATTCTAAAAACAATATAATAGGAAAGGACAAACAGAAAATGGAAATTACAACTAAACAGACCCCAATTAACAATGCCAAAAAATAAACGAGGGGCTTTCATATTCATATACCTCAGGGTTGATGCGAGTGAGGACAATGTTCCTCTCTTGCAACCTCACAATGGGGCGAACAACTTTCTCATGGCTATCAGACAAAGGAGGCACCTCCTCCATCTGCACCTTATAAACCTTCCCATTATCGACAACGCAGTCGCTCTCGGCGTACTGCTTCAGCAGCAGCCTGTCCTCAAGGTACCGCTTGAGCTCAGCGGACATACCCTGCACCCTCAGGGGATCGGTCTCACGCGAGAGCCAACCCCGCAGGGCCTCGATCCTGTCCTCGAACGACTTCATCGTGTTGGCAACAATAAGAGTCTCGTCCAAATCGAACACGATCGCTAGGCACCTCATGTTCAGCAACCCCAGGCACGCATTGTACAAACCCTTCGGCGCAGCGTAGCACCAGAAGCACGGAAACTTCTTCCTCTTGCTCGGCATCGCCACCAAATGAACCTCCTCCTCTCCAACAACCGCCACCGCAGTCTAAAAAACCACACAAAAAAAATTAAAATTTAAAAATTAAATCACATTTAAACCCCTAAATTACCATGAGGTTGGTCAAGGTGACTTGACTTAACCAGAGATCTCAAATTCAAGTCCTTGGAATAGAAAAAAAATTTATAATAAAAAAAAATCCTCGCTGGAAGACCCTGTCCCTGGACCAGAGACAGGGACCTCAGTAAAGTCTAGCCAGATTAGTCGAGTTCCTGATAATAGGGTCTGGATATCGGTTGTGGCATAAATTAAAGAACTAACTTAAAATCTAATACTAATTGAAATTGATTGCGCATTAGGCGCTATTTTTTTTTTTTTTTTTGGGTACCATCAATTCGTAGAAGCAAGTGGCGTGGAGGTTGGTTAAGAGAGGCTGTTCGGAGGGGAGTGAGGACTCGAGCTTGCAGCGAACGGCGAAGGCGGAAACGGTTTGGAGAACGGAGAGAGGAGGGCAACGCTCGCTCTTTGGGGACATGTGGCGGATTCGAATCTCGTCGTTTGGGAACCGGAAGTTCGGGAACGTTGGGACCGAAACGACGTCAAGCTCGCCCAAACGCATGTCCGCGTTGTACACCTCCGTTCTGAACCCTAAACGGCTCATTTCTTCTCTTGCTCGGTTTTTTTTTTTTTTTTTTGCCGAGCTTCGGAGACGGTAAACGACGACACGGGAAAGTAAATGAAACGGCAACGGCGAGGACGGCGAGAATGCTCAGAGAATGAGAGGCTTGTTTTGGCTCGGAAACGGCATTTTCCGGTGTCGTTTTTCGCTCCTCATCGCGCGCGCGCGCACTCTCTCCTCACTCTATTACAGTCTCGGAGTCTCTCTCCCTCTCTCTCTCTATTTATTTCTTTCTGCCTTGTTTCTCTCTCTTCTGAGCCTGAAATTTTGAAAACTATTACAGCGTTTTGGTATTTATAGGGAAGGAGGGGTTCGATTGTGTAGGGGAACGTGGTGGAGCTTGAAATTACCAGCGCACCCCTTCGATTGCTCATTAGAGATGCTGAGATGACGTAGGTTGGATGGATATTGAAACTACTTCGGACGCGTTGCTGTAGAATCCGCCGTTCGTTGGAGGAGACGATGAGGCCATCAACGGTTTAGATATTTTGCTGATAATGCCTGTGTATGGATTTTGTCAAGTGTTACTTGTCCTCACAATATATTAAACAGTTGAATGGGATATGGATCTCATTCAAATAGGTTTCATCATCTAATAAGAAATAAGATATGAGTTGTAATGGTAAAAATTCTTATCATAAAGGATCATATGGAAGGGAGGTCGCATGCAAAATTCTCCTTTTAAGAGTGTGTTTGCTTGAGGAATAAAAATAAGGGTAAAAATTATCTAAATTTTACATATAAAACTCATCTAGATAAATTTTACCTATAATTATACTCTCTTACCAAACATACCCTTAGTGTGACCTATAAATTTTTTCATGTTACACCATGTCCAAAAAATAATAGGGTAACACATATAAATAAATAAATGATTGAGTAATATATTATCATAGTAATTTTAGGTGTACAAATAAAATATGCATAATTTTTTATATAAATTATAATAATTATTAGATGAAATAAAGTGATATGACTCGTTAATTTACTTAAAGATCAATAATTTTAACATGTTATTTCAAGGTGAGGTTCTTAATTTGTGGTGAGATGTAAAAGAACAACATAAACTAAGAAAGCCTGAAGGTGTAGAAAATATAAATAGTAGAGGTTGACGGAAATAAAAAAAAGTAAAAGGATTTAATTAGAATACATTATAAGTGTAAAAAAATTTACACAGTCATTCAATCGTGCAATGACACATAAATAAATATGGTTACCACCCATATTACTTGAAAAGTCATACAAAAGGAAAAATTTAATTGGATGATGGTGTAAAGCTCTTTATACTATCAGTGTATCAAAATTAAACTAGTAAATAGTAAAAGATGCTTTCAATTCATATTTATTTCTTGATTTATAGTTTACATGATTTGAACGAAGTGTGGTGAACATAGCCTTTTTTTTTACAAAGTACAAATTAACAGGGGTCGTAGAGTTTCTACCATCGGAGGGTTGACATTGGCTTGTGATGAGGGAGCTACGACTGGTAAGGGTTTGGAGCATAAACTATGAACCAAAGTGTCGTGTTAGCTGCGATGGGCATAAGCAACATTAGAGGTGTCAAATGGGTTAGCACATCCTTGGCCTAACTCATATGGATCAGGGCTAAAAGCTCAGACCAAAAGTTCACATGAGTCTTATGGGCCAGGGCCAACCCATGGGCCAATCAACTTATAAAAATTTAAAGAGCCAAGAGATTATTCAGACAAGTTAGTACACACTTTTTCCGATAAAAAAAGACAAAAGAAAAGAAAGTCAAACAACAAAATTAGACATCTATATGCCAAAAAAAGAAGAAGTTATAAAAATGTATGCTTTTGGTTTTAATTATCGCAACAGAGGAATTCTACTACTACGCAGATTTTCAACATCTTCAACCTTCTAGAGTTGTCTTCTTCTTCCTCCTTCGCTTCTTCAATGTCACCACGATCGTAAATGTACCCAACCAGAAGAAGCTAATCCTCCAAGTACCTATGTAGGAGCCCCTTCTCTTTTTCCTTCGCATCTTCGGTAACCACTGCAGCACCCCTCCTCGCATTATTGGAGCCTGTCTCTATGCAGGAGCCCCTTCTCCTCTTCCATGCAGGAGCCCTTCTCCTCTTCCATGCAGGAGCCCTTCTCCTCTTCCTCCGCATCTTCGCCACAACCATCGCAGTACCCCTCCTCGCATTGTTGGAGCCTGTCGCTGCAACCACCAGATTCACAGAGGAGCTTCCACCAGCGACGACGGAGGCAGAGCTCAGCAGCACAAAGTAGCAGGATGACGAGGAGGAATAGCGATTAGAGGAGGAATCTTCACAAGATATTGAACTCGCGAAATCGAAGAGAAAACTTCTAATTGGAGTTGAATCTTAGTAGCTATGATTCATCAGACGATTTGGGGATTAGGGTTTATCAAATGTTTAAAATTGAATGGGAGTGTTTTTTTCCTTGGGTCTAGGAGTGTGTTTCAGATGTAAAGTTGAATGGAGAAGCTGAGAAATGAGTGTTCAGCTATGTTTTGATTTTTAAGATAGGTTGGCCTATGACCCATGTTTAATGGGTTTAGTGGGCCAAGGGCTTATTAGTTTAAGTTATAGGCTGAAATTTTAGTAGGGCTGAAATGATGGGCTTGGGGGCCAGCCCAACGGCTAGAGCTACTTTGACAGGACTAAGCAGCATGTTGGCTGCGATGGACCCAAGCAGCATGTTGGTTGCAATAGCAATATGTCAGTTCTGAGAGACCCAAATGCTTATTAGTTGTGAAAGGTCTAAGTGGCTAGGAGCTCGAAGTGATTATTTTATAGGTGCTTCGATGATCTTTCCAAAAAAAAAAAACATATCATTCTGGAGGTAAAATTTTAACAAAATCTCAGTTATCTAAGATTTTCCATGTTTTTGTTTGATATAGATTAAATATAAATTATATTCACATGGTACTCTATGAACATCTAGAAAGTATATTTTGATCCATGAAATAAGTAAATTTTGGTTTTGATTTCTAAATTGGCTCTGGTACAAATAATTTCAAAATTGTTTGGTCGATAACAAATCAGTAAGTGCACCAAATCATTCAAGTAGTAAATTAAATATGGTGAGTGAACATCGTCCCATGAAGATTAATCTTTATTAAGCAACAATTCACCAAATTAATTTTTATTTAAATTATCACAAACTTTTAGATAATCAAAGCAAGAATAGTAGCAACTAAAAATAAAAGAAAACAATGACTGAAATGAAAATAAAAATTAACAAGTGCCCAAAAGAGGTGCAGGTTTGGTTTGTCTGACTGTTCTTTGAATTAATTGAATACTCATGTACTTCAATTGAGAATTCGCGAATTAAAGGAATGATTCTATGTAATTGATCACAATACTTGATGAAACCAATTCTCCTCCTCTTAAAGAAAACATTTCAATTCCTTAATCATGTTTTAGTAAACAGATGGATTAAGCATTTTCCAATCCAAACTCCACACAATCACAAGATAAATTCCTAAACCTTGAAAATCATGCAGTATATCTCTAGACTTAGAACACATACAAATTTCTCAATTCTTGCATGAACGCTAAACAACTTACGATAGGCCACGTCATAAATTGCAATAAGAATGAAGGAAAAAACTTTTAATCCATCAATGCCAACATCACACAAAAAAAACTCAATCAATGTTCATTCTCAATTTAGATTTCATCCCAATAACAAAAAGGTTAGAAAATCATAAAGGAAAGGAAAACAAAAGAAGAAAATTAGAGACGAATGCACGAAAGACCCAAGAATTGGAGTGATGATTCTTCAATCTTTCCTCCTGTAGCTGTCTCATTGCTTCCTCCTCTTAGTTAGAGAAAGTCCTCCCTTATTCCTAACCTAGTTGAACTCAAAAGAACATGTTTTTCTGTTTAAAAAAGTGAAAAAAAAAACACACCCAGGCACGTAGGCATTAAAACACTTGTGCACAACAAACTTGAAATGCTCAAGCATCAAGATTAAGCACTAGCTAAGCGCTAGATGGCAACATTCATCTTCTGATTTGCACACAATTTTTCGTGTCTTGGATATAGGAAACAAATGTCAATGTCTACATAAAAATTTTAAATTTCTCTCTTAACTTTCCAATGCCACCAACGTCAATTTCATCCCATATCCACAACTCCAGTTATGCCCAAATTGCTGTAGAAATGTAAGAAGATGTCAAAACTTGGATTTCTCAATGAACTTGACTTCTTCTTGATATTATTCTTTCAAAATACCATCAAATACCATACATGAGAAATACCAATTATTAATAACATAATAAATAAAAATAAAAGATAAACAAAATTCTAACAAGAGTAGAATAATTACAGTTAAACATGTCCTAGTTGGAAGATAAGCAAAATTCAATTAAAACATTTAAAATCTCAAGATCCTAACATACTTTTAAATGTATTATAAAGAGGAGGGTTGTGTTAGGTCGTCGACAGCTAACGTAAAATTTTTGTCAAATCTTTATAACATCGGTTGAAGACAAAACAAAGCTAATGCTATGTCATTGCCAGAAGCAACATGCTATATTGCTCGAGTATAGTGTCAAATGAGCAATAGCCGCACATCGTGCCTGGATATGGTGCAAAATAGGGTTCCGTATTTCGTAAATTGATACGGCTAAATAAGTTAGTTTATAATGGTAAGTTATGATTTGGGACTTGGAACATAGGCAAATTTACAGGTAAATCAATGAAATAGTTAATACCATGATACAAAGGAGGGTGAATATCATGACCCGGTTAGAGGACGTGACAAGCACGTGAGGGACTGGATCCCTACGTAAGCCTCCTAGGTAACATGACTTATTGAATTTATGGATTAACGTGATTTTCATACTTAAAATGTAATCTAATCTAAATCATCATCAAATTCTCTATTTAAAGTATAATATCTAAACTCGTAAAACTGAAATGTATCAATGTTCATGATCATAGAATCAATTTTATCAAACTTAATTCATGCCTCGGCAAAACATGCTAATGTAAGTTGGTTCATTACATAAACAAGTTGGAAACATAAATTGGTTCACATACTCAAACTGAATACATTAGAAGGAAAATCATAAATTCTAAAACTTAAATACATGATCTGAAATTAGAATGCATGGATTGAATCCTACCTCACAACTCCAGGAGCAATATAATCTATCGTAATCGTAGACTAAACCTCACTCATAATAAAGCTCACCATGGGAACAGTTGCATTCCTGGAATGGTGACTTACGATAACTGGACTTGCAACTGAGGTAAGGAGAAGGGGAGAAGCGAGTCAATAAGACTGAGTGGATTCTCACCACCATCCACATGAGACAACTAACAAGATATACGTATACATAATATACATGCAACATGCAGAAAATCATTTTCATATTTACATGCATAATTACATGGTTTACTAATTATTAGAGAAACAAGGCTCTTTGAACGTCATAATAATAATAATAATAATTACTATGATCTCTGAAATCTAAAAGGGCATTTAACAAGGTCTCATAAATTGCACACCTAACTAAGTTTCATTCTCTTAATACTTGAACGGTGAGATTGTCCTCCGAAGAATAACTTCGTACCAAGGTTAACACTCTTATAGCGTTAATGCACTATCTATGACTCTATAATTACCATCTAAAACTAAATTGTACATAAATATAATAAATCCAAAAAAACTTTGAAAGCTTAGAACTCGTATAATTCTAGCAACCCCACTATCAATCATAATTGGGGTTCTAAAATCATGCCCATGGGATCACCAGCTTGCATACATGGTGATTTCTGAAACACAGAGTATGTATTTGGTCAATATTCTGAATCATACTTAATTCAATATTTTCAATAACGCATAACTGAAATTCTAAATTCGTATTTCAAGAACATGATTTCATAAATTTGGAAATTCGAAAATCATAATAACATATTTTTCAACGAAGATAAACATGCTTAACTCAGTATTTTTAATAAATCATAACATGGTTTCTAAAGGCAAGATCATGGAAACCAAAATCTTAAAAACATAATGTGATGCCTCATGTACATGTGTCAATAGACAAGTTTCGTACGGCCTAGGTCTCTCGAACCACCTATAGCAGGAAGGCCAGGATGCGTGAAGGGATACGAGGTGACAAGCTAAAGCCTCCTAAATTCTCCGGCGGGCTCGCTGAGCGAGTTGTGCTCGCTGTAGCAAGGGGCGGGCTGAAGGTCTCACTAGCTAGCATGCTCGCTTATAGCGTGAGCTGCAAAAGGCTCATTGCAGTGAGTGGATTCAATGTCACACAGTGCAAAATGACGCATTTCGTTTAATGAGCCCTATATATACCCTAACTCGGGTTTTCCTCCTCCTAGAGCGAAACTTGAGCCCTAGCCTTGTCAATAAGCTCTTCCTCCCCTCCACTCTCATCCTCCATCAAATCCACCTCCTCCAAGCTTCAAGGTGAGTTTAGTTGTTGGTTTATGCTTCCTTTTTCCCTTCCCTTTCATGTTCTATAGTATGGGTTGTTGTTTGTTCTCCATTGTTCTGGAGTAGGGTCTCTCCAATGTTATTAAAGTTGTTTTAGAGTTATCTAGAGATGATTAGAGTTTAATAATGACTCTATGTTACTCTATGGCAGTTGTTGGTGCCATTCCAAGCTTTTAAGGTCAAGTTGGTGGTACCCACATACTCTCGCTCTAAACGGTAAGTGGGTTCAAACTCATTGCTTTACTTTTAAGCATTACGAGTATGTTTATGCATGATGATTGTTAAATGTGAAATTAGAAATGAAAGTATGATTATATATATCATTTGCAAGTATGACAAGCTAGACAAAGAGCATGATTTTTTACCATAGCATGAAATATGTGTTTTAGAAAACCATGGGACCATGATTGATATATTGTATGTTATGGAAATGTTTTATGCGTAAGCCTAAAATATTTACTATAAGAATATATGATTTAATAAGTTGTTATTTTATCAAATGTGTTTCAAGAGTTTTATAATATCTTTATGCTTAAAGACTTGAGATTTCAAATATGAATTTAAAGTACAGTTGAGATATTTTAACAAGAATGTCAAACAGAGTATGACTTAGTTTCAGGAATTGAGATGTTATTGTTATGTTAGAGATTTTATGGTTATGAACATTTCCATTTCAAAGTATAATATTAGAGTTATTAAGTTATGAAAAGCTGTTAGCTTGAGAAATAAGATTTTAGAAATCCAGTTGTTATGATACTCAAAGGTATGGAATTCAGTATGATTTGTAACAACTGCCAAATACATACTTAATCTGTGGGCTTGAAATCAAATTGCCTGCAACAGATGATCCCTTGGGCATGATTTCATAGTCATAGTTATGCTAAAGTCATATTGTTAGAGTTATATGAATCTAGAGCTTTCAGAGTTTCAAGAGTTTTCATATTTAAATGATTTTATATATGTTAGGGATTTTATGATTTCAAGAATAGAGTAATTATATGATAAGAGCTTTAAACCCAGAGAAGACATAAAACAGAGTTTTAGAGAAATGGTTAATTTATGATCTAGAGACTAGACGGTAGCTATAGAGAAACAAACAATGAGTTAACGACTAGGAAAAATTATCATTAACCTTGGTACTAAGTTGTCTTTAGAGGCAATCTCATAGAGTAGAAATGGAACCTACTTAGGTGTTCAATTTAGATCCTTGAGGGATCATAGAGTAGAGAACTTGTTATGTCATGGTTGACATGCATAACTAAAATGTATATTTGTTATACAATGCATAACTGGAGATCCATATTTCTCTATTAGGGTCCTGTTATTTATGTCTTCCAGGATTATTGATATTAACCAAAGAATATTTGACTTAAGAGCTATGGTGTATATATATGGAAAATGATTTCTCGTTAGAGTAAGAATTTAGAGATGCTTTTCTATGAGTTCATAAATACAGAGATATCTTTCTATATAGTTATGCATGTAAATATTAAATGGTTTATGGTCATTGCATGCATATTGCATTATATATTCTTGGTTGTTCCATGTAGGTGATAGTGAGAGCTCATTCACTAAGTCCATTGACTCACCCTTCCTTTCCTCCTCATAGCTAGGTAAGATGTGCTGCTTCTTCATTGTTAGATGTAGTTGTCCTTAGTGGTGGGTCTTACCTTGGAGTAAGGCTTAGTTTAGAGTCTTGTTAGAGTAGAATGCTAGTAGATGTGCAAGCATGATCCGAGTCATGCATAGATTTTCAGATTATACATTAAATTTTAGTAATTGAACAATCATGTATATGTTTTCAGTTCAAAAGTATGAATTTCAAAGTGTAAAGTTTGATTAAAATTACGAAAGTTAGAGATAAATTTATGATTTAGTTCACATGTTAAATTGATTTTCAAAGTATGATTAAGATATTTTCAAAGCTTCATATATCAAGTATTTTAGTTTTATGATTCCAGATATAAAGTTTAAATAAATATTTAGATGAAGCTATAATTTTAGAATGCAAAGTATATTATTTTATGCATATAGAAAGACTTAGAGGTCATGAGGCTTATGTGGGATGAGATTCCTAATGTGCCGATCACGTTCCCTAACGGGTCGTGACACATAATAATTTCATCAATCCATAATTCATGTTTGATGATCATGGTAAATTTGCTAAATCATATAAGTTCCAATAAATTCTTTTCTTGAGTGGATTAAACTTTTTCATGGCTTACAACATTACAATCATAGTCTCATAGTTTTCTAAAATATAATTTTCATGCTATAATAAAAAACCATAATTTTGATAGACTTGGCATAACTTGTAAAATCATATTTATAACATATTTTCACTTCTAAATTCTTGTTTAGCAATTATAATACTTAGAATACTTATAATGACTAAAAATAAGGTCATGAGTTCAATTCCACTTATCGTTTGGAGTTAGGAGTGCATGGATACTATTCACTTGATCTTGGAAGCTTGAAATAACACCAACAACTATCAGAATCACAAACAACACATAAGACACTGAAAAACATGATATGGCAAATTTGGGGAAGGAAAATCATGCAAAATTCGCATATGAGGGAGCTCTAGCTTTATACGTGGAAGAAATTGATAAAAACAACACAAGAACAACTTATACAATGATTAGGGAGGAGGAAGAAAGCTTGGAGTTGTGTGAAAGGGAGGGAGAGCACCTTGGAGGGTTAGGATTTTATTTTGGGAGTGTTTGGCCAAGTATGGGTTGTATATATAGGGTTGGTGTAATGACCCGATTTTTCTTCTATGCAAAATGACCAAAATGCCCTTGAGGTCATTTTTACATGAGAATCAAGGACAGCCAAGGCCATCCTCAATGGGTATTTTAATACCTGGAATGAGACTATAGGTGTTCTAGATAAAAATCTCTGTAAAATTGTAATCCTGATTTTTCGTGTGTAAAATGATCAAAATGCCCTTAGGTCATTTTACGGAAATGAAGACAGCTGGTCCCAGCTATCCTCAAGGTGTTAGTTTGATGTTTGAAGGGGACTAAATGTGTTTTGGATGGCAATAGATGTGAAAATCTCAATTTTTTATTTTTCCCATGTGCAAAATTATCAAAATACAGAGGTAATTTAATGCGGAATTAAGTGATGACCACATCGGTCATCACTCAAAGGTTGGATATGTTAATTTGAGGGATATTCTAATGTTTTGGTGAGTTCTAAAAATTTTTTATGTGAAATTATCATTTTGCTCCTAGTAATGCTAATTAAGTTTAATTAAAGTAATTAAGGACATATAGGAAATATTAGGCTCTAATTAAAGATAAATTATTTTAATAATTAATCTTGAGTCAAAATAATTATTTTCAGTTGATTGAGGCCCAAGGATAATTAGAGAAACTTAATCTTACTCTTAAAGACAAAGATGAGACATGATGATGTCATCACCTACTACACTTGTCTTGTAGTGGTTATATGTTATGACACTATTAAAGACAAAAGCTACTTTATTATGACTAATGATGCCTTTAATGACAATTAATTCAAATTAATCATACCTATTTTGACCATTGCTTTTACCAAACTACCCCTAGTAATACCCTTTCTACCTAATCTATCTCCATTTTTTTTGTCTAAACCCTAAAATATCCTTAACCCTAACCCAACCACTCCCTTTTCCATGATGAAGCTGCCACCACCTCCTCATTTATGCACTCTTGCCCATTTTTTTTCAAAAACACTCCATTTCCATTTCTCTCATCTTTAACCTCCATTCCTCCACCATTTCCAACTTCACAACTTCTTCATTTCTCCACCAAATCCAACAAACAAATACACTTTTCCATAGCTCTTCTACCCAACAAACCCAAATTCACCATTATTTTTTCAAGAAAAAGTCTCCTCCTACCCTTTTCTATAGAGGTCGAATGTGTTGTTGAGGAAAAGGAAGAGTTTGCTTCCTTTCTTGAGAGCTTGAGCTTTAAGGAGCTTGTGGCTGCCTTGACCTCCAAAAAAGGCCCTCTTTTGGATAGGAATTTGTGTTCAAACTTGTTTTCTTATTTTGTTTTCTAATTTTTGCTAAAAAGATTTTCGTTTTGATGAATGTTTATGCGTGAAAGTTACTTATTTTTCTCAAAACTCTTCCTTTCTTTTAAAAATATTTGAAGAGCTCATTATTTCCTCCCCTTCAAGTTTCGACCTCCTTCATTTGGTATGGGTAGAGATTTTTGTTTTAAAACTCAACACCATATCTTTATTCTACATGTAAAAAGAATCACTTTTATGCATTTTATGAAATTTTTTAGTAAACTTTAGTATTTTTGAGTTACGTCACTGTTCTTGAGGGTTTATTATGTTGGTAATATTTTCTTCAAAATCCATGTTGATATTTGGAATCTACACATAAAAATGAGGACATTCATGCATGTTTCAAAGTTTTGCAAAAAGCTTAGATTTTGGGGTATATAGCTTCGGCCCTATCATGTTCATATAGAAGGAAAATTTGGTTTTTAAAACTACCAACATATTTGGAATCTACATGAAAAATGGAGTTGGTACATGTGATTTGGATATTTTGTGATTATGTAGAGATTTTGAGCTAAAAATGCAATTTTACAAAGTTCAGGGGTTTTTATGTAAAACTGAGTTTTTGGGTGCAAAACTGAATAAAATGGTTTCTGGAACAATAATGTAGGTGTTTGGAAGAAAAAAAATAGTTTTGGGGTTATTTTGTAATTTTAGTAAAGTATAGAGGTCAAAATGTAATTTCTTAAAAGTTTGGGGTTTTTGAAAAAATTATGAAATTTCAAGGACAAAACTATAATTTCAGTAGAATTAGGATAAAAAAAATCTAATTTTGGATGAAAAGATTAACATAGGGGCTATTTTGCAAATTTTATGAAGTTTAAGACTACTTTGTAAAAATTAGAAGTTATGAGGTCCTTAAAAGTAAATTTTTAGAACCTATAACATAAAGGGAGGTGGGCTATAGTAATCATATATCTTGGGAAGAGAAAAAATGTGTCTTTCAAAATACTCTTGTCATTAAACTCAAATGGTTTAGCAGATGAGATTTATAACTGTATTTCAAATCACGATGACTTTGAATATCTATTGGGTGAAATATGATTATTTATTGCAGTTGATTGTTATATATGTTCGATTATGAATAATTGTTGTGACATACTTGATTGAGATGCATTAGTAATACATGTGATAGTAATTGTCATACTGGTTATTGTTGGCTGGACTAGTTATATATGCATTTGTTCTTAGCATTGTTCGTGATAATTCTTGAATGAGTCTCATTAATGGAATGTGTTGAGTCAAGTATGAAATAAGACATGGATAAGGGAAATAATGAGCTTGGGACACTATTGTGGTGTACCACATAGTGCATTTGCAGGCCCACCTACGAAGTAAGGAAAGCGAAGTAATTAAGTAAGGGTTGCCGATATACTAAGTGTTACACTATGGCATGAACCATGGAAAATATAAGTATAAATGTCTATATGTCTAAAAGAGAACTCACGCCCCTTTGCACTAGGTTCAATATCAATCGAGGTTCAGCGATGGCTGTTCGCATTATGTAGACACTAGGTTCAGGACTAATCGAGGTTCCATGACGACTGATCGCATTTATACATCATATTGATGATTATTATATTTGACTAGTCGAGGTTTAGTACTGATCAAGGTTCAGCGATGACTTATCACATTATATATGTTAGGTATGATCTCATAGCTTAGAGGTCCCTGAGAGATCAACGAATAAGTGAAAATGAATTATGTTTCAAGAAAGTTTATGGTCTTGTGCCTGCACTGTTTATGTTCGTTTCTTTCATGCATGCATGTACGTGTATAGGATTATGTTCGTCTCTTTCATGCATGCATGTACGTATGAGATTATGTTTTATTCTTTCATTTGTGACCTAAGTGTTATGTTTATTCTTTCCATGCATGCATGCTCTCATGAAAAGTATATTTTAATGCGAAACCATTATCATGCATCTACTTATCTAACTTGATGCATTCATGATCAAGACCATTTTAAAATGAAATGTCCACTTGATAACAATGTTTGTGAAAACTCTAAATTTAGATTGCATTGTGACATGTACACCTTTTCTTTTATAAACCAAGTGGGTTGGAGACGTACGATGATGACACCATGTGTATTTTCACCCTTTTTAAATCTCCATGTACGTCTATAGACAAGCAAGACGTGTCGCAGCTGATGTTTGAGTTCGCGAATGGATAAAGATAGTTATTCTGGAGACATTGCTAGGATTATCAGATATTTACCTTGCTTATATCTCTTAACATATGACTATCATTTTGGTTCAGAATACTATGCCACTCGTGTGGCTGTTTGACATGCTTATCTATTACAATTTTTATTGCTATGTATTTCGCTCTAGACAATTAGGTAGTTGTAATGTGATACATCTTGTGAGCTGTTAAGACTCTTATGCTATATTATATACTATATATATCGAGGCATTTTATGTGATGGGCTTGAGATTGTCCTGGTGTTTAGATAATAATATTATGTGGTATGTTCACTTATATTTATGTAGTTTAGTATTGAATACTATTTACGCGCAAATGCTTCTATTTTTAAAGTAATGTCTTTTAAAAAAAATAGCCCATATTTTCCTTATTTCCAAAAATCAAAGTTAAGCTAAGGTTCCAAGGAGTGATCTTTTAACGTTAAAACCAAGTGCGGCTTGAGCGTATTTCGTTATACATTAGGGGGTTATAGTAGGGGATAATTAAAATGAAATTGTGTCATTTTGGACTTGTCTCGCGTCAAAGGTCTCACGCAACGCACTTGCCTAACCCCCTGCTTACTGCAACAATTCTGCTGCACAAAAAAAAATGCAAACTTTAGTAATTTGATGGGTTTCTACAATCTGAAGGTTTCTAGGGTATCTTAAGGCTATGCTAAACTTAGCTAAGGACATGTGGACCTGAGATATCATAATAAATTTTATGTGCTCACAAGAAACTAAATGGGTGGGAGAGAAGGCAAAGGAGTTAGATACTTCAGATTTTAAGTTGTGGTATACTAGTAAAGCAAAATCTAGAAAATGGTGGGTATAATTGTGGATAATTCCTCAAAAATTAAGTTTTGTGGAGGTTAAAAGGATGGGAGATAGGATTATAGCACTAAAATTGGTAGATGAAAGATAGACTTGCAATGTAATTAGTGCCTATGCACTACAAGTTGGATTAGAAGAACACTACAAAATAAAATTTAGGGAGGATCTATAAAGTTCAATCCAAGGCATACCTTTAGGACAAAATACTTTCTTAGGAAGAGATCTAAATGGACATGTGGGGTAAGGAAGCTAGCGAATATGAGAGGTCGCATGGAAGATATGGTTTTGGAGAAGCAAATGAAGATGATAAGACTATTTTGGACTTTTTGATAGCTTTGGATTTTACTATAGCTAACACTTGTTTTTGGAAACAGGAAGAGCACTTTTAACCTATAAAAGTGGGCAGGTATGGTCCCAGAACAATTTCTTTTTTATAAGAAAATTAGATAGAAAATTTTGCTCAAACTGCAAGGTCATTCTAGGGGAGAGACTAACTACTCAACATAGGATTTTAGTAATGGATGCATGGTTTACAATACGAGGTAATAGAAAGGACCAAAAGAAGACTCCAATGATCAGGTGGTGCCAACAACTTTTAAAAAGAGAATTAAAGAAGAATTAAGTTGGGAAACACAAGGAAATGTGAATGAAACATGGGCTAAGATACCAAGAGGGAGTTGGAAGATACCAAGAGAAACATTTGAAGAATCTAAAGGTTTTGGTGGAAATGGAAAATAATCTTGATGGTGGAAGAAAGACTTATGAGAGAAGGTTAAAGCTAAGAGAAAGAGATTTAGTATGGTCTTTGGATAAAAATGCTAAAACTTGGCAAAATGTAAGGTAGCTAGGAGAAAAATAAAGAAGGTGGTAAGCCAGGTAAAACTAAAGTTTTTGAGAGGCTATACCAATCCTTGGGCATTAAAAAGGGGAAAAATATCTATAGATTGGCAAAAGTGAAGGAAAGAAGGACAAGGGATCTCGATCATGTGAAAGGCATAAAGGATGAAAATGGTAATGTGTTCGCTAAACAAAATATTAAGGAGAGGTGAAAGGGCTATTTTAACAAGTTGTTTAATGAAGGACATGAAAATCATTTTACTTTCTACCATAAAATTCAAGAGTTTGACGTAAAAGAGGCCTTGAAGAGGATGGAAAACATGAAAGCAATAGGTCTTGATAATATACCTATTAAGGTATGGAAGTGCCTAGGAGGGAATGGCTAAGATGGCTCACAAAGCTATTTAACAAGATTCTAAGATTAAAAAAGATGTCTGATGAGTGGAGAAGGAGCATCTTAGTTCCTATTTACAAAAACAAGGGGAATATATACAACTGTTATGAGCCATACTATGAAGTTATGGGAGAGGGTAATAGAGTTGAATTGAGATGAGAGACCTATATCATGGAGAACTAGTTTGGTTTTATGCTTGGAAGGTCTATCATGGAAGCAATCTACTTGTTGTGAAGATTGATTGAAAGATATTAGAGAGATCAAAAGGATATACATATAACCTTCATTGATTTGGAAATGGCATATGATAGGGTTTTAAGGGAAGTTTTATGGAAAACCTTGAGAGAAAGGGAGTTCGAATAGCCTATATCCAAGCAATCAAAGATATGTAGGATGGGGTCACAACAACTATAAGGACTCAAGATGGAATAACGGAGGATTTTCATATATGGATTGGACTACACCAAGGGTTAACCTTGAGTTCATATCTTTTCACATTAGTCTTAGATATGCTTACGAAAATATTCAAGACCCAATGCCGTGGTGTATGTTGTTTGTAGATGATATAGTCCTAATAGCATAATCGAGAGAAGAAATAAATAGAAAGTTAGAGTTGTTGAGGGAAGCTTTGGATGTATGTAAGTTTTGTATAAGTAGAAGTAAGATGGAATATATGAAGTGGAAGTTTGCCAGGAGACACACACATTTTAACCTTGAAGTGAAACTTCACTTCGAGATACTTCACTTCGGGATTATATCACATCATCAGTCACAAAATTTAAATATTTGGGTCCTATCATTCAAAGTAATGGAGAGATAGAAGAGATATTAACCATAGGATCTAAGTAGGATGGTCAAATTGAAGAGGCACTTCAGGTCTTATTTGTGATAAAAAAAAATACCACTAAATCTTAAGGGTAAATTCTACAATACAGTGATAAAACCGGCCTTGTTATATGAGATTGAATATTGGGTGGTGAAAGTTCAACATGAAAATAAGCTACATGTGATAGAGATAAGGATGTTGCGATGAATGAGTGACTACACAAAATATGATAGAATAAGGAATGAATGCATTAAAGAGAAAATTAGGGTGGTGCCTATCATAGAAAAGATGGTAAAATATCGTCTCAGGTGGTTTGAGCATATTTGGAGGAGACCTATAGAAGCCCCATTAAGGAGAATGGAAAAAATGGAGAATAACACCATAAAAAGAGGTAGAGGAGACAGAAAAATTATAGGGGAAATAATAAAAAGAGATTTAAGTGTCAATAATTTTAAGCTAAATATGATATATGATAAAGCTCTATGGCGTCACTTGATCCATGTAATGAGACAAGGCTTAGTTATTATTGTATTATGATCTCAAACAATTCTTATGTTACAAGTTGAGCTAACTAATGAAAAGTCACATAATCCAATTCTACATGACAGTTAGTATAATGTGGCCACTATATCCAATCCCATGTGGCACGTCATAATTCTGTGTAGAACCTTATTGTAAAATAAGCTATTGATTGGGTAAGATGGGTTATTAGAAGTCCAACGAGTCATTGGATGTGGGTTTTACTATATAAGATCATGATATTCACATAGGATTATTGGCTATCATCATGTAAGTAAACAAGCTTTTAATAGAGATAGTAACAATAGAGACTAAAACCAAACAATTTTGAAAAATATTTAGGCCAGAACAAACAAAATTAGGTACCAAAACCAAAATTTTCTTATTTTTCAGAACCAAAATCATATTTAAACATTGAATAAATTAAATCCTCAATAACCTCAGTATAGCAAATATGCATTTTGGTCCTTGGAAGATGTATGCGGCATCGATTTAGCTATTGATAGATTTTGCATATCAAATCCCTAAAAAAAACCATCACATTAGTCTTTGAAAACTTCTTATATCAAGTAAATACCTAAAATTTTAAAATTGATATTACTTTGGTATTTGAAATATGCATATGATATCAAATAAATAACTGCAAACTTATATTTTATAAAAAAAAATGAGGAACCTAAAGTCATAAGTATCTTCAAGAGACCATTTACTAAAAAAAAAAAAAATTTAAGCGACCAAAAAATTGCATACTTTAACTTTTAGAGACCTAATTGATGTAAAAAAAAACTATAAAGGACTAACGTAATGTCATATTTTAGTATCTAGGGACATATTTGATGTCATGAGTATTTTCACTTTTTTTTAATCTTTTCATTGTTTCCCAATTTATTGATATTATATATATTCCATATCAAAATAAATTAGTGTTGGGTAATAGAAGTAAGAAATACAAAAACAAGCTCTCTCTCACTAAATAAAATAATGCAACAAAAACAATAATATAAAAGAGGCAACACTCACACACAAAATTTAACGTGATTCAACTTCTCCAACCTATATTCATGATCCCTATAAAAAGTTCCAACTCCATAAAGTGTTTGCTGGTGCGATGGAGAGAATAGGCAATGGTTGTTGAGGAAGAAGGTTAATCACAACAATTAAAAAAAAAAAAAAGGAAGAATAGGGGGCAGTTGCTCAATTTAAAGAATGGGGTGAAGTGTGTGTTATATTTGCTAGGTTTTTCATTTGGACAATTATTGGGCTGTTAGTTTTTGTGCTCAATTAAGTTAACAACCATCTTTTTATAGGATACTAATATATTCATAAGCCATGGCCCAGAAAAGAGATGCAGATAGATTTTAAATAATTTTATATTAGACCAAAATTTTTTTTACATAGGACTATTAATAGAATTTTTTATTAAAAAATATAATTTTAAAAATAATCACATATATTTATATATTCATATTAAGTACTACACTTTATTAAACTTATAAACCTTTGAACTAGTAGTTCCTTGTGCGGTTTAATATTAAGTCTAATTTTTAAAACTTTTTTATTCAAAACTTTTGTACGACTCAAGTTGTAAATTATCCACACCATATTTATAGGCCAAACCTCTTATAAGGCTTCTACTTCTTCTAAATGTGAGACTTTAGGTTAAATCCAAACAAATTCTCCCCCTGGTCAACGTCCTGCTAAAAGTTGGCTAAAACATTTACTTTCAATACATGTTCTCTTCATTTGCATCATTGCTGCTTAGAACACCTTCCTGACTCCATATTGTCAAGAAGATTTTCGACACAAAGGATCCTACATATGAATCCCCAAAACTACAATTCTTTCCAATACTTGACCAAAACCAATTGACCAAAACCATTAGCTCTAATACTACTTGTTAGGCAGCAAAAACAAAAGAAATACATGTACAAACTTTCTCACTAAAGAAATTTAATGTAATTCGATCCCTCCACATATATCTATAGCCTTTATAAGGAATTCCAAAATCTCACTATTCACAACTTTTGTACAACTTAAGTTACAAACCATTCTTGCAAAAAAATTACATTACATGGACAGTTCCTAAAAACAATTTATATGAATCACTTCTACTTTTGGATAACACCTAAAACCTATGAAGCACGGGTACACTATTTGAGTGTCGTGTCTACATATTGGACATGTGTTTATGTTGAATCTTGCATGACATACCAATGACACATTAATGACACAAATTTGTATTTATTTAATTTAAAATGTATTTTTTTCTTAATCTAACATATAAAAATACAATATAAACAGGGTTATGAAAAGAAAATAATATATAACTTTTGAGTTTATAAAAAAATAAAATATAAATGAAGCTTATATAAATGATATTTTAAATAATGTATTATTTTCATTAAATTTTTACTTATACATATGTTATGTCTGGATCCTATAATTTTTCAATTTTGATGTGTCTTCGTATTCGTGTTCGTGTCCTATATCCGCATCCATACTTCATAGCGTGAAACCAACAACCAAATATCATATTTATAAACCAAAACTCTTGCAAGATTTCTAACCAACAACCAAATACCATATTTGTAAGTCAAAACTCTTGCGAGGTTTCTACTTCTTCTTAATCTGGAATTTTGATTTAAATTTTATAGATGATACTAACTATCCACTAAGCACATAAAAAGTATACATTTCTCACTGGTAATACTTAAATTTCAATCTATTAAAGTTAGATGAATTAAATAATTAGAGCCCAAATTTTAAACAAATATAATATAAATATGACAAATATGGGAAATAATTCACCACTTTTAACAAGCCATCAGCTAAAATAATCAGCTTTAGAACTGAAGTGTGTTTATTATGTAAGAATATGACAGAATATGAAATGCAATTTCCCCAGAACATTAAGAAGGTGCAAATGTAGATTATATACAAGTTCATGAAATATGGCCTTTCTCCCTATGATTTCAATTCCGCTATGCAAACACATAGATACCAACTAAACAAACCATAGATATGATCAGAAAAAAAATAGGAAGCGCATCTAGAATTTCTGGGAATGTTACACGAGCTACAACATTATAGCCCATCAAAACATCCCACAAACTATGAATACAGCATCATATGTGCATATGTAGCATTTATCTGGGAAGCATCTCTGTCACAATATCGTTACCACTATAGTTCATTGAGTTTACATTTGGCATTTCAGATTTTATGTTCTTGAATGCTTGAGAAGATGATGTCTCATTCAAAGAACTGCCCTTCTTTCCAGAGGTGTACCATCTGTATATCCCAGGCTCAGTCAATGCCTTCTCATTAAGATGAACTTCCTTTGAGAGCATTTCCAGCACCTGCTTCATGGTAGGTCTATGCTGAGCAGCAGCTTGGGTGCAAAACAGAGCAACCTTAATGAACCGCAACACCTGATTTTCGTCGTTTTCGGTTAGTTCTGGATCAACAATGTCCAGAAGCCTGTTTTCTTCTCTCAGCTTCCAAGCCTGCACAAACAAATGGCAAGTAAGGAGGAGAAACAAAGATATTGCAACCTTTTTGCTCAATAATAAAGATGGATATATAAAGTCTTTGTTTTGGTACATAGGATACACTGATAGAACAACACGTTATGAAAGTCATTGTAATATTTTCTAACCTTTCAGTTCCACAAATTAGATTGTAACATTAATGCAACCCCATTTCATTATATCCATTCCAATTTAACTAATGAAAACATTCTAAAAGAGGTTCCATCAAGCGAAAGAGCTTCAAATTTCGACTTTACAATGAAACTAGATATCCTATTTGGAGAGGGAAACAAGTTACTTTAGGGGTGTTTGTGAGTTAGACTTCTGAAGGAAAAGATTTTACACTACAAACTCCTCTCGCTTTCACTCCAAAATTCTAACTCACAAATACACCCTTAGTAAAGCTAATGCAGCCAACTTTTGAGGAATATGGGAGTGTTTGCATAGCTTTCTAAAGAAATTACTTTAAAATAAAATGCAGAAGCAGCTTTTCATCTGCTTCTAGAAAAACATAAAATCAAATTCATTTTCAATTTGTTTTTTCTTTTGAGAAACAGGCTATACAAACTACAGAAGTACTTTCAAATATCAAAAAAGTACTTTTCTTGTAGAAAAACTATAAACACACCCTATGACTTTATAGGGCTGTTTGGATTGGCTCTCTTTGAGGGAAAAGAAAGGGCCTTTTCTTAAAATAAAAGTGCTTTTATCAACGTTCACTTTTAGTAATTTAACTAATACTTTTTGCTCTTTTATACACAAATAAGCTTATAAATTATAATTACTTTTAATAATTAAAAGCACTTCTCAAGTAGTCTATCCAAATACAACATAGCCTTTTTTGGAAAAAAAATAAAGGTCCACTGGAAAAAAATTAGGGAAAAAAAAGGTCTTGTTTTAAGAAGCTTACCCAGACGCACCCTATATTTTCCCACACCTTTAGCATTTAAAAAAAGCTAAAATCCCAGCATTTATCAAATCAACATCGTTGATACTCCAGAAACAATAAACATACCCATTCAACCAGAACCAAAAGATTATCTCCAAATGCAGCCTTGCTACTACTTTTACCACTGATTATTTCAAGCATGAGAATTCCAAAACTGTATACATCCGCCTTCTTTGTAAGCTGTCCTAGAAGTGCATATTCTGGTGCTAGATATCCCCTGCACAAATAAGACAAGTAAACATGGTTTATATGTTAAACCAAATCTCATACAAATAACTAAGGAAGTATCCCTATACTAATAAAATGTCAACCGAGGATCTAATGTCTTTGGTCTACACATCACAACATGCTAGCTTAACCCAAATAGATCATGAACAGTAACTGTTAGTTTTCCTTCTGGCACAAACCAGTTTAGTTTTAAATTTGGTTTTAATTGTCTTTTTTCTCTCCATTCTCTTTTTATCTTACTTTTGCTCAATATTACATCTCATCCGCATTATTATTGCTAAATTGATAATATAAATTAATTGACATTCTTTTGTATGTTTCAAAATCAAAATGTAATAAATTTGAATATTTACAAACATAGATACTAGAATGCATGTCAAGATAATTGAACTATTATATGAAATTGACATTTGAAGCATATCACTATATTAGACAAGACTAAATTCTAGGAGTGATTTCACTATGTCTCAATAACGAAAGAAACGAAAGTGCTAAGTCAAGCAGCTCAATGGTCATGATGTTGTCCAGGAGGATTCATAACAAACTACAAAATTTATGACCAGCAATTTTTTCTTCCTAATTTCTATAATAACCTGTGTCCCAAGATGAACATAGAATTCAAATGAATTTGCAAAATCGTATAATAGAAAGAGTAAACTAACTTTCAAACAGTAATCAAAAGGCAAAATTCTGGCACCAGTAACACAATATGGTATTATTAATGTAAATTATGCATCTGTGCTTACACAGTTCCTGCAACTCGAGTACTAACATGGGTGACATTGTCTGGAAAAAGTTTTGCGAGACCAAAATCCCCAATTTTTGGATTAAAGTTCCCATCCAGGAGTATGTTGCTGGCCTTGATATCTCTGTGAACAATATTTGGTTCAGCCTCTTCATGAAGAAACCTAAGACCGGAAGCTGTACCACAGCAAATAGCAGCCCTCTTTGGCCAATCCAGAGCAACATATTTACTTCCGGAACCTGTGCAAAAAAATCCTCATTAGCATTACGCACTTCATACATAGTTAACCATTCAATTCAATGAGCTTTAAGACATGCATGCTGCATATCCGGCCCTTAACTCCACACACCCCCAACCAAATGAAATAGCTATACTATATAACATCAAAATTCCCTCCCCTACATCAAGATCGTTAATAAACAGTGTGCTCCAATATTCAAGAGTAACCCAGACAAGGAAAATTCAGTGAGTCTTAATAGAGCAGGGAAGTTGCAGATTAGGAAGCATCAGAATCTCCAACAGATTATGAGGACACGTACAAGTGGTTTTCAAGAATGGAAAGATTGAATAGCCATCCAACTCAAATAAGACTCACATGTAAATACATATTTAAATTTTTCTGATACTTACCTAGCAAAGAACTTGCAAGGCTATTGTTCTCCAGAAATTCATACACCAATATTCGATGACTACCCTCAACACAGCAGCCAATTAGTTCCACAAGATTTGGATGCCGTATATTTGATATCATATCAATTTCTGTCATAAATTCATGGGTTCCTTGTTTAGACTCTACAGAAAGAGACTTAATAGCAACTTGAGTACCATCTCTCAAAACTCCCTGCAAATATTAATGACAAAGCAGCAAAGAATTTTACTCAAACTAAAAAATGGAAAATTAAAGGTTCTGATCAAGTGCGCAACCTACTTAAATCCATCTAACGCGGTAATCATTATAAGAACAGCCACAAGTTGAAATAAAACTGTGGTCATCACTCTCACCTTGTAGACAACTCCATAACCTCCTCCACCGATTTTGCTTGAAGGATGGAAATCTCCAGTTGCTGATCTTAATGCGTTATAGCTAAACTTTGTAGTCGCAATCACTGTTTATCACAAACAAACAAAGCTTGCACAAATTAATCACAGAACACAAACATTCTGGATTAGGAAACATCTAGAAAAACTGGAAAAGTCAAGAATGCAGTTTTAGGAAGATGATGTCCAATTCAAAGATTTCTAACTAGATCCAGACAAGTTTGACCAGAAATACAGATACATGCATATTCTGTTTATATGATTTGCAGTTTCCAAAAATAAGCAGGTTGTCAATAACATGGCCAAGCAGCAAGAGCCCCAGCTAGGCACATTAAATAGTAAAGAATCAATATTTATATCAATCTTTTCAAACTGGATATCTGAATTCAAGTTCAGGAGATATAAATGGATATTCTGCAGGTTGACCTTTGGTTTGACCTGCAATTAATGTGTTCACAGCAACAGATAGATTCCGGCATTGCAAACTTGGAATCAATCAAACACGCGTGGTCATGCACATAGATTTTGACAGTATGCGAGTACACTAAAGAAGAAAAGAACTGTATAATTATACTAATAATCGAGGCCACAACATATTCTAAAGCATAGTTTTAACTCTCAACACTACTAGCAAGCGCAATGCTTTAAATATATAAATAAAATATCATCAACCAAGGTTAAGGGCCTGTTTGTTTCCGTTTTCATTTTGTGTTTTCTGTTTTCAAAATATTGTGAAGAAAACATAGTGAAAACAGGAACTAAAAACCAAATTTTATTTTTAACTCTGTTTTTAAAACTTTGTGAAGAAAGCACGGAAAATGAAATCAGATAATAGAAACATAAACCAATTAGGTCCAAGGTTTCCTTTGTCTCTTTCTGGGTGGGGAATCTAATCAAATTATAGAAGTTAGTATTATCTTCTCTCTCTTTCACATAAAAAATCAAAAGCTAATATACTTTATGGATCTTCCTCCCTGGAGTACGAAAGAATTTCTCCTAACTTGATTGCCTCAAGGTCCTGACTTGTGGGATTTGATAGAAAGTGATTATGAAAAAAATAAAAAGAAAAAAGAAAATTTGTCCCTTTATTGTTACAAATAGATGAGCAATTTCAGCAGTTCAACCTTTACAAAAACTAACTGGCATCTGAACAAGAAGAACCACACAAGCTATATAACAGAGAGAAAGAGAAGGATCATGAAACAAATGGAGCTAAATCATGAAAAAAAAAGAAAAAGAACTACAAGGTCAACAACCAATAAAGAACATCCTGTGTTACCTTGTTCCTGTGGTTGGCCAGCAGGATCATCCCTCCCTTTACACCAATTCAAGGCACCAAAGCAGTTGCCAATCATGGTTTATGCCCCAAGCTCAAGTCCCCTATGCTACCATTATACCTTCCAACTGCATTTGCTCCACAAATTCATATCACATACCTACCACCAATCACGGTGAAAACAAGAAAAACTCTTGATATCAACTTGGAAAACCAATGAAGCAAGTTGAAAACTTTCCTAACTATAGCACAGGTAAAAAGGACATGGGTATTTTCACAGCATGTTATGAATCATTGTTATTAACCCCCCAAAAGTTCTTTCTTAAAAAGAAGTTGAAAAGCTAAAAGGTTTTCACTCTCAGACACTGGAAGGTCACCTGACCCTTGATGGTTTATGAGAGAGAGAAGTGTTGAGCGAATTGAAGGAACGTGTGAATCCATATATGGCTCAGAAAATGGAAAAAAATAAATAAAAAAAGAAAAATGGTTTAAAGGGTCAAGGAAGCTATTGGGGAAAAAGAGGGACAGCAAAGATCAGGAGTAAGTAAGAGGTAAACACTGAAAGTGACATATAGTGTTTTATTTTTCGTCTTGTTTTCTTATTCTACTTTGCTTCACAAAATGAATAATTGAATTATAGGAAACGGTCATGCGGTGATGGAGTCCACGAGAGTCGAGAGACAGGAAAACACACCGAGTCAAAATTAAGGATGAATAGAAGACGACGGCGAAACACTTCCACACTTACATAGTACTGGTTGTTGTTAAGGACTTGAGGCTATTGACGAATGAAAGACCGAGTTTACCATCCCGAGGTCACGTACACACACTAAAAATGGATCCTACTAAGAGTAGGTTTTGATAATAGTTGGGCTGCCGTGGCTTATAAAAAAAGTAAGCTAATTTTTTTATTGAGTAAATCAAATAGTTGAAGTGCTCTTGCTTTCAACTTTTAAAAATGAGGGTGTTTTTCAGAATTTGCTCCTTCTATTTGAAATTTAAATAAATTTAAAAGATTAATATAATTTTTAAATTTTAATAAAAGTTTAGCTTTTATTGTTCTATGAATTAAGTATTAGTTTTTTTATTCTTTCCACAAATATATATAACAATTATAGTTGTTTTATATTTTGAGAGCAACTTTATAATATATTTACCAAATACTGCTTCAATGAATCATGCTTATTGAGAGCAATTTTTGCATTATTTTATCAACAGGACTACTATAACTTTCTTAAAGTAATTTTTTGGTAGCTCAAAGTACTCAACACCTTTTTGAGAGTCATAACAATACCAAACCAAGTCTAATTTTATGTAAGATACATTCTCGTGTTTGTGGGTCTCATCAACTTTATTGTGAGTGTATATAACTTGATGAATAGGTTTTAATGTGTAATTTGGTTGAAAATTTTATACATTATTTGAATGAATTTCCTGGATTGGAGGCTTGGGCCTTCATCAGGCTGAAGTTTCAGGCCATACCTCTGGCTCGCTAGACCTCCAGGTTTAGGCTAGAAGTAGGGACTAGTTGGGTCTTCCCAATTGGGCCCTTTCAACTAGCCCAAGAAGCACGGGTCACTAGCTAGTCCAAACGCAATAGATTCCAGGAGGCAATATGCATTAATTCCCTTAAATGTTGAAAAGGCCAAAGAACAACTGGGAGTAATGGGCAACAGCCCTCCACTGGAGATATAGGTCTAACTGATGGATGAGTGGAGGTAGTTCGTTCATTGACCCAAAGAAACACACACCCACCCTCTATTCTGAGCCAAGGTAGCAACATTTTGCCTTCGTTGTGGGAAATCTAGTAAAACTATTCGCACTCCTAAGAATCTTCCTAAGCTACACATCCTTTGCTCTCCAAAGATGGTCAACACGGGTAGCAAAAGGAACGGAAATGATGTAGACGGCAATATACCTCCACCATTTGTTGAGTAGATCGTGAAATCCCTGCATGACATGCGTAATAAATCAAATCCAAGAACCGGCCTGAACACCAATCGAAAAGTCTCAATTCTCCCCTCACCACTCTAAATCTCAACCAACAGCCCCGGGCCTACCCAATCAACTAACCAATACACCACCAATCCTGAGAACCCAAGCCTCAACCACCCAAGACATCCCTTTACCAAGTTTATCATGACTGAGCCAGTTCCATCTCATTCCTGCCCAGCCACACACCTTCGCCCCTACGACGAGTCGTCCAACCCCTTGAGCCATGTGGATGCTTTCAAAAATGCCATACCTGGTGAATGAAGATTCAGACACCCTTCACTGCAAGGCCTTTCCCTCAACCCTCATGGATGCTGCACAACAGTGGTTCATGTCTCTCCTGCCTGATCAGTCACTAGCTTTGGCGAGTTGACTGATTGTTTTCTGAACCACTTCACGACAAGTAGAACTCACCAGAAGACGGTAGGAAGCTTGTATGGATTGGCTCAAGGCAAAAATGAGCCATTAAAGGATTTTATGGGTTGTTTCAACAAGGAGATGACGCAATTAAGGATCTGGATCAAAGAGTGGCTATGTACGCCTTTATGGGGGCATCAAGCCCGGCACATTTGTCAAGTCTTTGGATATCAGTCTAGTGCATAGTTTGGATGAGTTGTGGAGTGTTCCTTACACTCTAGCAGAAGAAGGGGTGAAGAATCGGAGAGAAAGAGGGAGGATACAAGGGAGATAGAACAACTAGCAACCAGAGATGTTCCTCGGCAAGAGCCTCAGGAAAGGCACCCAAGAAACACGGCTCCCCAATGCTCAAACGGAAAGGGAGAGGTATTTTGAAAACTATGCCCCACCCCTTGCCTTGAAATTACACCCACTTCAATGCCCTGAAGGATACCATCCTCTAGACGTGTGTAGTGGCCTGGTTGTTCTTCCAGGCTCTAAGATTTCAGCCACATTATGTCGATCATCGGAAAAGATGTGAGTACCATCGAGCTTTCGTCATACTATAGATGAGTGTGAGACTGTTCGTGATCTTCTAGAGACCTTGACGAGAAGTGGCAGACTTACAAGGTACCTTTCTCATAACTAGAGAAATCTGGTGGCACCAACCTTTAGAAAGGTCAAATCAGCCTGACAATTCGGGTGAGAAGGCAGCTGACCTTAGCCAAGAACCAACCATCAGGGGTGTGATCAATACCATATCTGGGATTTTTCGAGGGAGGAGACACAAAGTCCACTCATCGTAGACATCTTCATTCTCTCCGGACGGTAATGAGCATTGGAAAGGCCATGCCCAGGCAAAAGATTTCTTATGTGCTAATTACCTTTCTCCAGACGACTTCAGGGAGCAAGAGCCCAACCATGACGATCTAATGGTGATTCGGGTCATTGTAGCAACTTTTGAGGTAAGACGGGTACTTGTGGATCAAGGCTCTCTTGATATAATCTTTCCTGATGCTTTTGCAAAGTTAGGTTTGCCACAAGGAAGTGTGTGCCATTCTCTTGGAGGGCTCGTTGGGTTACGGAAGAGCAGTTATCCCGAAAGGCAATGTGGAGTTGCTAACCACCTTAGGAGCATTAAGACTATACCTATCAAATACCTCATTGTGAACAAGCAGAGTCCTTACAATATAATCATTGGACGCCCTTCCATCAACAGGCTGGGAGCCATAGTATCTACCCAACACTTGACACTGAAATTCCCCCTTTCCTCGAGAGTAGGTGCAATACTGGTCATGGACAGAGGAGAAAATTGATGACTGAATGCACCGAGCTTGATCCAAGGGAGGATTTCCCGGAGAAGAGGCCGTAGTCAGAGGGTGAAGGGGAAAAGTTGAGGATCGGTAAGAATGAGGACCATGTTGTGATGATTGGCGCAGGGCTTCCAGGAGATCTCAAGTCAAAGATAACTCAGCTGCTTCCACAACATTCAGATATTTTTGCATGGGTGCCATCAATATGCCGGGCATTGATCCTTGCAAGTATCAGGAGTAGACGAGTAGTAAGAGGTAAACACTGAAAGTGACATATAGTGTTTTATTTTTGTTTTGTTTTCTTATTTTAGGTTGCTTCACAAAATGAATAATTGAATTATAGGAAACGGTCATGCGGTGATGGAGACCACAAGAGACAGGAAAACACACCGAGTCAAAAATTTAAGAGTGAATAGAAGACGACGACGAAACACTTTTACATAGTACTGGTTGTTGTTGAGGTTGTTGAGGATATTGAAGAATGAAGACCGATTGTACTTGCATATTGATAAGAAAAATTAGAACGTGAGCACAAGTTTACCGTCTAGTGGTTATTATATACACTCACATTAAAAATGGATCTACTAAGAGTAGGTTTGATATTACTCGGGCTAGTGTGGCTTATTAGAAAGATAAGTTAATTTTTCTATTTAATAAATTAAAAAATTAGAGTGCTCTTATTCCCAACTTTTAAAAGTTAGGGCATTTTTTAGAATTTGTTTCTGCTATTTGAAATTTAAAAAAATTCAAAAAATTGATATAACCCTTAAATTTTCATAAAAGTTTAGCTTTATCCTTCTATGAATTAAGTCTTAGTTTTTTAATTCTTCCCACAAATATTTGTGATTATTATAGCCATTTTATATTTTGAGAGCTACTTTATAACATATTTACTAAACACTATTTCAATGGCCACTACTTATTCAAAGCAATTTTTGCATTATTTTACTAACCGTTGCTACTATAACTTTTTTAAGCAATTTTTTTAGAGCCCAAAGAACTCAATAACTTTTAGAGAGTTATAGCAATACCAAATCAAGCCTAATTTTATATAAGATGCATTCTCTTGTTTGTGGGTTTCATCAACTTTATTGTGAGTGTATGCAATAATAAGATGGTAAACTTGTGCCCATCTAAGAATTTCACTACTTATAAATGAGTTTTTTTAATTATTTTTTTATAACTTGATGAATAGGTTTTGATGTGTAATTTGGTTGAAAATTTTATACATTATTTGAATGAATTTCGTTTTTGTTTCATGACTAATGCAAATTAGTAGCACTTTTAACATTAGAGCCTTGTTTCGAAACATTTACACTTTTTACTTGAAAAATAAATTAAAATTATATTTTAGCTACTCCCTTCATTTCTTTTTATGTCATTTTTTATATTTTCAACATGTTCTAGACAAAATCTCAAATAGCCGACCGGCCATATCAAAGTCTCACAAATGGCCGACTGGCCATATGAAGACCTCACTATTAAGAGATTAGGCTTTGCTATCTAGTAGGTGAATATTGAAACTAAGTTGGAATATGTCCCTCTTAACCAATCATCTAGCATTTTATAAGAGCTGGTTGAAGGTTATAGGAGTAAATAGTCGGATCAACTATAAAAGTCTTCTAAATGTGACGATCGGACATTTAAAACACTGAAACAGTCGATCACTGTTCAAAGCAAAGTGCAGTTATACACTTACAAGGTTCTTGGGTCTTCAAGCCGATATGCCAAAAATAATATATATGGTTCATAAATCCCCTACTTATAAGTCAAAAATATTTTGACTTAATGAGCAAAGAGTATTTTCTAAAAAATTTGTCAAAATTATTCAAAATAGTTGGTATTAATAACTATGATTTTACATGCATGCGTATTGAAATTCTTTGTCAACTATGGTCGGCATATATTTATTTTCTAACTTGGAGCGCCTTGTCTTTCATTAAATTTTAACTCTTTCTAGCTTTTCTGGTCGGACGCACTATTTGTAATGGTGTCCGATTGGAATTTTGTAAGTGAAAGCTTAAGTAATGCGTGATCCGGGGGTTTTTTTTAATACTTCTTCTAAGATAAAATTAAGAGAAAATTATGCTAACCTTTTCTAGAGATTAAGTATAATTATACTCAATACTCCTTTATTTTGTAAAACTATCATTGACCTTCCTGAGGTTCACTAAAATTGCACTAACCAACCTCCCTTGTATATACTAGTTTGTTAATTTAAATGACAAAAAAAATATATGTTATATATATAATTATTAATGATGAAATTATAATATTTTAACAATATTAAACATATATATTTACTAGAATATCTTTTTTATCATAAGTTATAATTATAAATTTTTTATGTGATCAAAAAATATTTTATTCAACTGATGTGTTAAATATTATAAAAATATTATAATTTTTTATTAATAATTATGTATGTATCCAATTTTATCTTTTTTTATCAATTAAATTAATAAATTAATATCTTAAGAGATGAGTGTAATTTTAATGAATCTCAGGAAAATAGTGATAATTTTATAAATAAAAAAATCCTAGGTATAATTATACTAAATCTCAGGATAGATGAGCATATATTAATTTAAAATTAATGAGGCGCTTACAACAGAAGTACTTTCAGTATAATAACGATGTGGAAGAATTATACAGGTGGTCTTGGATAAGGCTTAAGAATCTACAGTTGGGAGTATCGTTTTCATGAAATATGGCATTTGGTTTTACGCTCGGCAACTTTCAATGCCATGCCCGGAAAATTTAAAGAATGCTCAGTGCGCGATCTTAGAGATTTTAATACACTAGTATAATAGCTCGTGTGATGCACGGGAATAATACAAATGTCTAAAGAAAAAAAATACAAAATCATATTCATACATTGGTTAAAATGGTTATGCTTGAATAAATTTGGGACAATATAAACACATTTATTAATCATTCATGTCACTAATCTGCAAAATAGAAGAGTACCAAATTTTATCGTCACTTCCAACATTAACATCCCCCACTAAGTCATATCTTGCTATGATAATGGATAAGTAGAGGAGAGGATAAAATAGAGTTATAAATGAGTGAAGATTTGAAAAATGAGGATACTACAAAGAAGACTATTTTAAGGGACAACATAGCATCACCATCACCAATACAAATAGGATCACCTCTTCATATCAGAACTCAGAAGTATGAGATAAATACATTTGAAAAAAATAATTAATTGTTCAAGTCAATAACACATTATAGTCTGATGATATAGGTTTAACAATATATGATTTGTAACTTTTACTAATTTATTTTTATTTAAACTTGGTAGCAACAATAAAGGTTTTGTGGACTATAGAAACTTCAAAAAACCATCATTTTACAACATTTCAATGTAATTTAAATATAGTAATTAAACTTAAACTTCTTCCCTTGTATGTTCTTGATTGGATACAAAGACTTTGATGTTACGGTGAGCATTTCTCTATCAATATAGCACATTAAGACCGTATACCTTAATTGTGCTCTGCTATAATCATTCACCCATGCATGCTTTAGATTTTCCATTAAATTCATTGCAAAGTAAAAGGTAACACTGCCAACTACGCGAACCCCCTATATCCGATGCCTAAATAAGTTAAATGGATAAGGATGTGGTGGTCCATGAGATATGCGTGAAGATTTATTGGAAAAGGGTGTTTACTTAAAATCATTAGTGCAATAGACATACTTGATAACCAATTCAATTAAATATTCAGCCTTAAAACAATATGGTAACAAGTAACAACAAATGAAATAGGGTGCATAGTTGCATGAATCAATCATCACCTATCTAGTTCAGGTTCAACTTTTTTCTAATTAGAAGTTAAGAAGCTTCTCAGAAAGTACCATTGCAGATAACTACAGCCATTAATAGTTGTCATATAATCTAACAAATCATTTTCAGCAAAATAACAATAAAAATAACAATGCTTTCCTTCTCAATTGCATCTGTGCCTAGTAAGAACTACAGAAAACTATCATCTATTCATAGTGCAACCTCACCTGATTTCAGTATGTTGATCATCAAAGCATCCTTTATTAACACTTGTCCATTAAATGCTGGATAGACCTACTCACCTACAGCACAACTCCTTTAGGCAACTATAAAGACATATATCAGGTTTCTTTGCAGCACACTTACACAATGGTATAATTAAATAAGGTTCATGGGAAATGGACAAATCATAATAAACCTTATCTATTCAATACAAAAGGGAAGTTTATTATCCAACAAAGAAGACTATACTCCATGGTGACACAAATCAGCAGGTGTACATAATAATTGAGAGGCAAAGCTCAAACTCTCGAAATTGAGAGGAGCCAAAAATGAAGTACAAAAGGTCATTAAGAATATAAAACATGTCATATGTGTCAAGAAATCGACGGGGACGGCAAAAAATTGTTTGTTAAAATTAGAGTCGCCACCAAGTTTATTTAAATTGAAAAAACATGAAAAAACCCGCTTTATTTAAAAAGTGGTCTTTAAAACCATATTTGAATTTCAGTCGGTTATGCATAGGGAAGGGTGGATTTAATCCTACGCACCCCTATACACCCGTCTTTGAACGGTACCTTAATTGATTTGTGCAAATTATTAATAACCTTTCAAAATATTCATTTTTATATTTTTATTTACAACAAGATTTAAAAAAAAAATTGAGGAACACCAAGTTTCACAACTGTGTTCAAAATATGTGTTAACAAGTACGGTTAAATTAACATTTTTATTCAAAATACAATATTTCATAAATAAGTAACAAATTTAAACTAAATATATGAAAATGAAAATCTCTTATGAATTATAAATATTTACAAATAAGATAAAAATTATTTTAATATTTTTTTTACGAAACTAAAATAAAATATAAAAGAGAACATACTTTTAAAGAAAATTTAGAACATCAAGCTGTCACAACTTAATGTCAGAATATTGAGTTAACAAGTTCAGACTAAATTAACTTTTTTATTTGAAATAAAATATTTCCTAAAGAAATGATTATTTAAATTAAATAAAATATCTCATAAGAAAAAAAAATTTATCCATAAGACAAAAATTATGAAAAATTTAATTTTGACTTGACAGGGATTTGAATCGCCTTCCTACGTATCCTTGCAATGGGGAATTCAAAGTCACGTAATTCTTAGAAAATATTTGTATGTTGATTGATTTTATTAGTTTTTTTTTAAAGAAATTTTGAATATCAAGTTTCGCAACTAAAATATTCCCGAATACATAATTAATAAGCCGTCTCGACTCAATTAATTCTTATTTATTTATTAAAACAATTCATCAATTAATAAATTAAATAAAATTTCTTTAATAAAATAAACACTCAAGTATTTATCTTATGTACGAAAATGGAATGAATCTTTTTTTTAATCTTAAACTTTAAACTAAACCAAATCTTAACTGACAAGTCTAAAGTTCAAAAATCAAAAAAATACTAAATTAAATAAATAAATCCAAATTAAAACAAACAAATTTAAAATTTATTTCAATAAAATAACACTAATTTAGAATGTAATTAAAACTAAAACTAAAACTTATAATTAAAAATTCCTTATTTATTTTATTTTATTTTCATTTAACTAAAATTATAAATTTAATTTTATTAACTTAATCCCATCAATGTAATTCTACTTTTAACACCCCACACACTAATACTAACACAAATGCATACACTAATTCACACACTAATTCACACTATCATCTCTCTTTTTTATTTTATTTTTGGACTTAGATTAATCAGATCCTGAATAACTAAAGAACAAAGGATCAAAAATAAAATAAACTCTAATCAACAAAAAAAAAACTTGAATCCTAACACAACTCAAAATCTAATTCAACAGAAATAAGGTAACACTAACTAAGAGTACAAATAATCAAGATAAATAAAATTATTTATTTTAAACCTAATCTAATTTCTCTAATCTAATCCCTTCCCCACTCAACTCACAAAAACACACGCACCCACTCATCACTCACTCATTAACACAAATACAAACACACTCAAATATGCTCACTGGAGGAAGAAGAGATCAAGAGAAAGAATTAGAGAAGGGAAAGTGTGAGAGAATGAGGAGAGAGACAGAGGAAAGAAAGGGTGAGACGGAGAGTGAGAGAGGGGAGAGAGAAGGAGCCGCCGCGGATGGGAGAGTAAGCCGCGGGCTGGGGAAGATCTGCTATGGTAAGCGTGCGGAAAGGCGACGGCGGCGCTGAGTGAGCGTTGGGATGGCGACTAGGATTGGCTCGCGTGGCGGTCCGCGGTATATTTGCGGCGTGGTGAGGAGGAGGAACCACATCCAGTTGCGGTTCGTCAGAGCTCCCGATCTCCGATGATTGCTGCTTGCGGCTGAGAGAAGGCACGGGTTTAGTGGTGTTCGAGATCGCGCTGGTGTGCGCGGCGACCTCCTGGTTCCAGATCGTGACATCTCGGTGGGTGTGGGACCGCGGAGGGATTGGGGTGCATGCATGGGTGGCAGAAGCCGCGCGCGAGTGCGAGGAGAAGGAACGGCGGCCTCAGCCTCACTAAGGCCGCATCTCGTTAATCGCGACGGGGATGGAGTGGCTGCGTCGGCCGCCTCACCGAGGTCCTCTTTCCTTCGTTTTCTCTCTCCTTTTCGAGATGATGGCTGGCTTGAGGTTATTGGTTTTGGGCTGTGATTTCAAGGGGTTCTTTGGCCATGACGGTGGTTTTAACTATCTGGACGATGAGGTGGTTCAAGCGATGGTTGGCGCGAAGCTTATGGGTGATAAGGAAGATGATAATGATGGGGAGAATGATGATGATACGTGGATGATGATGATGATGCGAGGCCGCTGGTGGTGGGGAAGACCGTCGGCCTCTTCCTTTTTCCTTTCTTTTAATTTTTGTATGATGATGATGATACCACTCCCTGTAGTTTACCTTGTTCTCTCTTGTTGTTATTGTTGCTGGATTCTCCTGAAACCGTTTGAGTTCTTTGCAGGCTTCCTTTGAATTTCACCTTTGTTTGCTTGGTTGATTGATGTATCAGTGTATATCTTTTTGTTGATTGAAAATTTTTCTTCTTGCTTGCTATTTTTCTTGCTGATTTTTGGTTTTTTTTTTTTATAATGGTCTTCCTGAATGGAGGTGATGATGGATCTGTTTTGTGTTGATGGAGATCTTGGGTATATGTGGTGAAAGAATGAAAACCCTCAGGTTCACCTCTCGTGTGTGTATCCCCCCCTCCTTCTCACCTTCAAAAGAATTTTAACGCCTTGCATCAAAGTGGGAAGAACACCATCATTGTGTTCACCATTTTTGTTTTCTAATATTTCCCCCATCCCCTATTGCTTCACATGTGCAAGGAACACGGGCAAGGAAGCCGTGATGCACATTTTGTTCTCTTCCTTTTTGTCATTTTATTTTATTTTTTATTTTTTATTTTTATTTTACTCTAGATATGAAATGAACTATAAGGACATTTTTTTGAATGGACATGGACTAACAAATTATGGATGTAATGAAAATGGCTAAATGAAATGGGCTGAAAGAAATTAAAATGGGCTAAGTATTTTATTCTTTTTATTTTTATTTTATGTAGGAATAGGCTGAATAATAAATATATGTTTTTTGGTTTAAAATAAATAGATGAAGAGAATATAAAGGAAATTCATTTAAATTATGAAATATACAAATTTTTGGATTTTTGTTTAATGCGGATAAAATCGGGTGTTCACGTATCACAGCACCTAAAGACATAGATAGAATGTTGAACAAATCAAACCGATCTAATATATTATAACATCTAGACAAAAGGACAAAGCTCTGCAAAAGCCGCAGCCACCATAAAGACAAAGAATATCAAGGACCATTACAACAAATTCAGTAACAAAATCAAACAAACTAATGCAGAACTTCAGCCATATGCAGAGAGGTCTTCTTCATGTGCAACTACCTTCAATGCCATTAGCCTAGGGAAGCAAAAACAAATCTTCCAATTGACAAATATAGAAACAACAACAGAGCAATAGGATCTTCATTCTACTCATCAATGCTATCAAACTTGGTTATTTGCATTTGAAGACCCACAACTTCATGAACCATTTCTTAAACAAGAAACCAGATGTTTAAGAGCAACAACCTTGAAAACATTTTAGCAAGCAGAAAAAACACTTCATATGTGGCAGCTATCACACTCGAACCAACAAAGAAATTGCAGCTAGCAAAGCCATATTACACAATCCTAAAAGCTTATATTACTCTGCTGCATAAACCATGGGACATTTGCTGCATAACCACAATTTCCTTCCGTTCTTTAACTGATATGCATCCACTATATAGATTACAAACATTTAGGACTCCAAACATCTTCAATAGAAAGAGATCACACAAAATCTCCAAATTTGTGATTATTGCCCTGTTGAAACCAACAACCATTTTAACCGCAGAGTTTTCCTCTTCATACTCATTTCTATTGTGATTCATTCTATAATTTACTCTCCATATTAGTACAGCATGTTATACTTTGGCGTCACTGGCTCACTGCATACAGCCACACAAAATAATACCTGGCAATACTATAATATAGTCAAAAACAAAAAACAAGCTTCACACTAATTTGCCTTTAAGCAAAAGGTAGAAGAATTCTAGATAACATATTTAGTGGATCTGTATCCATTTAACTTGCTTTGGTAAAATTATACAACAGACAAGTATTACCTAATAAAATTAATAAAACAAAACATTTATAATATGTACCATGGAATTAAATTGATGCATAACATGATTGCATGTTTAATTTTTATTCATTTCAAGTTTTGATCGTCCAATTAACAGTAGTAAATGATTACAGTGGAATCCATTATTGAGATATATTCTAACTAATAGCACCACATGTTTCTGTCCATGCAAAGATAACACAGATTAGCAACTAAATACTTTGATACATTACCATATTTGAATCCAATATAAAGTATTATAAATAAACTAGAATAAAATAAAATAAGAGATATTCATGTTTCGTATATATATGCCTTAGCCTAGGCCAAAAGCTCACCTTTTTCGACTTTTCATTTTTTAAAAAGAAAAGGATATGAAAAATCTAAAACCTACACTTTGGAATTGAAATGCAGAGCAGCCACAAAAGGGAATAAACCAACCTCCTGGAAAATGAAACAGAAGAAAGCATTAGAACCAATCATATGAAATTCAAGTATCAATGAAAAAGATGAAAGAAACAATCTTTAACCAACTCAGGATTAAACTCCAAGAAGAAAATCCAAAAAGTGATTCGTTTCGGTGTTCGACCTGGAAGAAGAAGCCATACTTGCAAACCCAAAATGCAACAGGAGAAAAAAAGAATCAAAGTGAGGTCATGAAACCATTAAAAAAAAAGAAGATGGATAAAGAGATCATGAACCGCCAGGAGTCGACTTGAACCACGGCACCACCACGTCGCCGCCTAGGCCTGTCACCTTCCGAAAACCCCACTGGCGTCAGTCTCCATGGCATATAACCAGCGCAGCGCATAGCTCTGCCCCCACCACTGCAAAATCCGAGTCACCACTGTCCTAGACATTGTGCTCCTCTTCCTGTCCTCAACCACGACCCATACACAACAACGCTGAACGCCACGTCGAGAACCGCGCATCATCGCCTAACCAGCACCTCTCCTCCTCCACCATTCGCATCCACCGTCATTGCACCATGCCTCGTCCGGCATTGCCTCGTGGGCTTACGTTAATGAGAAGGTGTGGGCCGCCACTGGAGCAGGGGCTGGGTCGCGAAGGCTCAGCGGCGATGGCGAAGCACGGAATTCAGCAGAGGCAAATGGTTGGCACGGGTTTCTGCAGAGGCAAATGGTTGGGTGCAGGGAAAAGGATGAGATGAAGGGGGGAATGGAAAGATCGAATGTGATGTGATGAAGAAGAAAGGGTTAGAAATGAATAAAATTGGGAAATGAAAAGATGCTGGAGACGATTAGTTGTCTGTATTGAAAATGTAAAATGTAGAGGCTTATTTAGAAAGTTTTTTAAAAAATGAAAAAGTTTTCCCAAAAAATTTATGTAAGATGAAAAGCTTTTCTAGTAAGCTTCTCAGTTATTATTGAAAATTTAATTTTTACATTGGAATGCTAAAATGTGCAGAATTATCAAAATTTGAAATTTTAAAATCGACCTGTAACATTAATAAGTTATCATGGGAGGTTGAAATAGGAAAAGGAATATGATGGATTTTGATTGATCAAGAAATATGACAATCATGTGCATGTTTTAATGGGAGAGAATAAAAGAAATAAAATAAAATATTTAATTGACTATTATAGATAGCTAAAATTTTGGAGGAAAATCAAATTCATAAAATTAGGACACCTCATTAGTTTTTCTATGCTATGAATTTTTTTTTAGAATAAGATATATGATATGGTATGCTAGGTGTAAATATGATGATCACGACCGGTAAACATTGATTTTTCACACTCGAGAAATTTAATGATTGCACGATCATAATGTTTTAACACCTCTTCTAGGTGTAAGCGTAATGACCCTCTCTATTTGGTCGCATGCTCGCAAATCTTTCAAAATAGATGATCGGAATTTGTAAGTGTAAAAAGAATTTCTTATGCTCGGAAAAATCAATTCGACGCTTGGAAGTTTTAAGTGTTTATTCTGCTTGGAAAAACATTTCCTATGCTCGAAAAATTAATTTTCCGCTCGGAAAAAGTATTTCTTATGCTCAAAAGATTCAATAAATTCGCGCTTGGACTTTTGTTGTTAACACTTTTATGATGTTGATCGCAAGAAAATCAAGTCCTTTGTTATGATGATTTGTGAGGTAACGTATTCAAAACATGCTGATCGGGGATTTCATCACCTCTATTTGGTGCAATTTGAAGGTCACTTTTATACGGAGCTATTTTCAGAAAATGCCAAAAGGAGATTTTATCACTTCTCGTAGGTGTAATTTGAGGGTCATTTCTATTATGCATCATATTTAGAAAATTTCGGTTAGAGATTTTATCACCTCTGTTAAGTGTAATTTGAGAGTCACATCAGTTAGGTGTCATATTTAGAAAATGTTGGAGATTTTACAACCTCTATTAAGTGTAATTTGAGGGTTACCTTTGTTAGGCGCCATTTTCAAAAATGCTAATTGGAAATTTTACCACCTCTGTTGGGTGTAATTTAAGAGTCACCTATGTTAGGTGCCATATTCATAAAATGTTGATTGGAGATTTTTATCACCTCTATTACGTGTAATTTGAAGGTCATCTCTTTTAGACATCATTTTCAAAAATGGCTGATCGAAGATTTTATCACCTCTGTTAGGTATAATTTGATGGTCACCTTTATTAGGTGTTATATTTAGAAAATGCTGGTTTAAAATTTTATCACCTCTATTAGGTGCCATATTCATAAAATGCTAGTTGAAGATTTTATCACCTTTGTTAGGTGTAATTTGACGGTCACTCTAATAGGTGTCATATTCAAAATACCGATCGGAGATTTTATCGCCTCGATTAGGTGTATTTGAGGGTCACCTCTATTAGGCGTTATGCTCAGAAAATGTTGATTAGAAATTTTTATCGCCTTGTTAGGTATAATTTGAGAGTTACTTTTGTTAGGTTATTTTCCGAAAATGCCGATAGGAGATTTTATCACCACTGCTAGGTGTCATGTTAGAAAATCTTCATTATATACCATTTTTTAGCATCTCGGTTAGGTGTAAAAATGATGGCGACCTCCATTAGGTGCCATGTTTGGAATTCTTCAAAATGAATTTTTAAAATACTGGCAAATGAGAAAAACTTTATTGCTTGTCACCTTCAAAATAGAAAATTAGGCAATAATAGGATAACAAAGTGTTGTGTTAAATCTTGATTCTCAAGGATAGTATCAATGATAATCTATTATAATTATAACAAATAACCCGTCAAAAAAAATAATTATAACAAATATATAATATAAATTGTAATCAATGTTAACTAAGACTAACCGACAAACCATATGAATGGCAAGTCAAATCAACAAATCGTACCAATTACAATAAATGTTAATTAAAAACAACAATCGGTATTTTTCATCACCAATAGTCACTACAAGTAAATAAATCAAATGATAATTAAGATTAATATACCAATCTCTGTTATGGTAGCAGCCAATAACTGGACAACAGTGTAAATAGAGATTAATAAGTGGCATGAATTATATTTAAATGAATAATTTTGATGAGCATTATATAGTCCAAAAAGTATTCATTTATTAAAATTTTATATTCAAAATAAGTGGTAACATATATGTATATTGTTATATATTATATATTTTCTAAAAAGTAAACAAAATGGGAGCAAATTAAATCACAGGAAAGTATCTGTTATACTTTTTTATTTAATAATATAAGAGTAACGGAACAATATTAAACAATGCTTAATAGAGTCAGGAAAAGCCAATTAACTTAATAATGAATAAAATTAATGTAATTTATGATAATAATTGATTACTAAAGGAAATAAAATAAATAGAAACAGTTTTGCTAACAAATTAAAGTATAAATCCCCAAATTAATCCTGACAATATCATCAATAGATAAATTAGTCCTTGACAAAAATAAATTAGTGTTAAGATCCTTAAATATTATAAAAATAGGACATCAAGGTCCTGATACACCTACAATCCGTAAAGAGTCTGATATGTAGGTTAATTACTTACATGGACGGTCATTAATTGATCCATATGATATTAGTAAGTTTCCCAATATTAAATATTTACAATCTCACCCAAAAATATAAAATATTTGCATCTCAACCCTATCATAAAAGAAAATGATTCTAATTTTGAATTAGAACATTGGACAGATTTTGATTGTTGCCTTAGTTTAATTGCATGTATTGGAATTGATTTGTTTGAATGTTGGCTACGGGGGAACCTTTTTTTGTGATATAACAATTGCAAGAAGGAAGGGAGAAGAAAAGTGCAGAGAGGGATGATTTGTAAAAATGGGGAAGAAGAAGTTTTTTTTTCTTCATAAGACAGGGTTAATATTGCAAATATTTTATATTTTTGGGTGGAATTGTAAATATTTTGATATTGAGAAACTCACTAATGCCACATGAACCAATTAATGACTGCTCAAATAAGCAATTAACCTACATGTCAAATTTCTTATAGTTTGTAGGTGAATCAGACCTGGTATTTTATTTTTATAATTGTCAGAGGTTTTAATGCTAATTTATTTTTATTAGGGAATAATTTATCCTATTATTAAGGACCAATTTGAGGGTTTACTGTAAATTAAATAGAAATCGACATAATGCACGAAAATCTTGGCAAAAAACATGTTATACTTAATAATAGATACATGAATACGTAATTATGCTATATAATTTCGATTTATTTCAATCATATTTAGTATAAGTATTGTCATGGAATAACTATAAAACTACATAATATTATTTATGGTTCTTAAAAATACAACAATGAAGTAATTATTAAAAGTGCAGTTAAATATTTATTTTTCAAGACTTTTGTTCAAAATTGTAATACGTTTCAACAAATTGTTTGAGTTATATCAAAATCAATAAAAATTATTCATAGCATCAAAAAAAATTTATTCTTCTCTCTTTCAAATTTTAACTTTCTCAAAATATTAGATTATATTTTTTTAATAAATAACATAGGAGTTAAAAATCTAAAAGTATGATTTTTTTTTATTTTTATTCATATGAAATAAAAAGAGAATAATATTTATAAACCACGACAATTAACGAAATTAACAAAATGAATGTATTGATATAATTGGTAATAATTGGTCAATTTGTTGAAATAGTTCGTTACTGAAGAAAATAATAAATGAAATAATTGAAATAAGTGTGAATGCTTGAAAATACTAGCAAGAATCTCATTATTTGTATTTTATATGAGATATGAGTGAATGTACAGTTATGAGATATTATTCCGGTCTATATATTCATAAAATAAGAGTATCTAATAGTAATATTTACTTTTTGTGATGGTTTGCAATTCAAAATATTAATAAGAATAATAATTGAGAATAAGTTTCATACCTTGTAAACTAGTCGTAGGTTAATTTATTTTTCAAATAATTATAACATTAGTTTTGGTTTACTGTAATTTTTTTCTAATAATTAATGCTTAATATTTATTATCACTAATGAAAATTAAAACTGAGAATATCAAAGAAATTATAAGAGAAATCGATCGTAATTAAAACATCAAACACCTATTCATTGTATACTCATAACGATAGCAATGATAACGATAGCAATGATAACGTTAGCACTAATAACTATTTATTGTATATTTATATTATAAATTTATAAAAATACTCATCACATGACCAGTCTAATTTAAGAAAAAGGAGAATTTAAAAATAGATTAATTTATTTAAAAAGTTGTCCTAGTATGGTAATGGTATGTTTAAGGATTTTTATTGATTTCATGGCACATGTTGGTATTATTTCTGCTTCCTAGAGCTCTGTTGGTGCTAACATCTCTCACCTTACCCTCAAGGTGGGCAAGTTTGACTTGTGACCTTAATTTTTGTCATTTATTGTCCTCACATTTTGACGAACATAGATTATTTAGAAATTATCATATGCCAAGAGTGAGCTTTTATGAAATTATGCCAACTTCAGAAGTCATTGCTTTCAAAGGTGTCATGAAAAATATGTTAGAAAACTCATATAACCACAATTATTTAATCTAAATGTTTGCAAAATGATTATTACCAGGCGGGTGCTCACATGACTTGTTTATAAGGCTATGCATGTTTGATTGTTGATGGAGTTTCATGTTCATGATATATATTATTTCCCAATAATGATTTGGGTTTTGGTTATATAATTTTAGAGAAGTGAAATTATTTGCATTTTCGTGATTTATTATGGAAGAGAAAATTGGACCGGGGCCGGTTGACCAGCTTCGCCAGGAAGGTTACTTGGCCAGTCCTTAAGCTCAAAAAATTGGGGAAGTCAAAACCGGTCAAGAAAATGGAAACCGGCGAAACAAACCATTTTTTTTTTAATTTTTCAATTTTTTAAAAAGTTTTTTAAAGCTTAAATACTTATATCTTATGACAATCATAGAGTAAAAAAAAAATAGAACCAAAAAAGGGCACTAATAAAATCGTTGGGTTATTATTTTTCTCTCTATCATTCACAGGTTACTCACCATAAAACTCATTGGTCACTAACAAATATTATTTTCAAATGCTTTGTGACCGTGTTATGAGACTGATACTAGAGAAATTTTATATGGATAATGTTTATTTTATAGACCTATGAATATTTTTTTGTTAATTATGTTAATGTTAATGATTTAATATATTTATTTATATTCTAATTAATCATATGTATATATTTATAAATTTTATTATTATATTCTGGTTGAACCGGTCTAACCTTGGACTTCTAAATCTTTGAACCAGTATCTTGACGGTTTATGTCCGTTTTCTTCCTTGTGATTTATAGATTATGTAGCAGCTATAGAGAATAGACTATGAGTTAATAGCTAAGATCATTAACCTTAATATCGAGTTGTTCACTAGAGCACAATTTAGCCTCTACCAGAGTATTCAGAGAACGAAATCTTGTCGAGTATGCACTTACGAGACCTCGTTGGTGCCCTTTAGAGTTAAGAGATTAGAATATATTTATGTATACACTTATTATCTGTTATGCTATACTATTAGAGATATCTATTTCTCTATTAGTTATTGCATTACATGAACTATTGGTGTTTTGAATATTATATATTTATATATGGAAAATGATTTTTCAGTTGTTGCATTATTATTATTCTTCTTCTTATGTACCCTTGTTTGGTGGTCCCATGTGGGTTACGAGTGACAATATGCTCACTGATGAGTTTTGATAAACTCCCTCTCTCTTTTTCTCCCAATTTCAGAGCTGCCTTATACCTTAGCTTCTTCCTCCTTTGTAGTTGTAGAAATTCTTTAGCAAGCTTTACTTTGCAATTAAATGGTTTTAAACTACGTCAGGAGAGTGCTCTAGTATAAGTATGGATAGGGTCCTAGACTATGTATATAAATATATATTTTGGTTATCATGATTTGAGATAGACATGTATTTACGTTTGATGGATTTTATGGTTTTGTATTGGAGTAACTCCAATTTCATATATTTTCTCATTATGGTCTTCAGATTATGGATTTGGATAATGACCTTGAAAATGTAAGTTTGAATATATTTTGCAATGAAAATTTAGTTAATTTATGCATTATATTATGACACAACGGTCATGAGGCTTATGTGGGAATGAGATTCCTCATGTGTTGGTCATGATCCAAGTCAGGGAGTGACAAAGTGGTATTAGAGCTATAGGTTTTCCCTACATGATACTGGAGCAAGTGTCCATAAATAGCACATTGTTTATCTAAATGGAAGCGTGCTCATTTGCATTAATGAAGTGATATTTGAGGCCTTTAGGGATGGTTACTCATGTCTAGTTTAGCATGAGTCTTGTCTTTTCTTAATGCTCATTATCTTATCCTAACATACTTATTCTTAGGAGTTATCATGCCACCTTTGAAACAAACCCCTTTACGTCATCGCGTAGCAGCGGCTCTTCCAACACTAATGCTTGCTTCAGCATCCTGAGAGCAAGCAGTGACCAACCCTTTTGAGGTGTTGGCTAGGCATGTTGAGGCTAGGATGCAACCACCTCTGTTCAACCTCTAGTCCAAGGTCCAAATGGCTCAGGTTTAGAAAAATCCACCCACCTTCAATGGTCATATCACAATAGAGGACCCATAGGATTTCCTTAGATAGATAGAGAATATTATTATAGTCATCTATTTCTCATCAAGAGGACAACAAAGTAGGATGACTTCCAATTGAGAGGCCAGGCTAGGTTATGGTACGAAGTTTCTTTGAGGCATAGTGATTTAGACACACCTTTCTAGGAAAGTTGAAGGCAACATTCATGAGGAGCTTTTTCTAGAGAGCCAAAAGGCTCAAATGGTGGAGGAGTTCTTGAGACTCAAATTGACTCTAAACATGTTAGTAGCAAAGTATGACGAACAATTCACTTACCTAAAACAAATAGCTTTGGGGATGCTTCAGAGAGATAGACAAGGTAAAACGATTTGTTCAGAGACTGCCTAAGGACATGTTCCTCAGCTACAGCCTCAATAAGGGTCATGGATTACCCTGAGATAGTGGATATAGTAGTGGGTCTTAAGAGTGGCTTGATAGAGGAGAAAAGCATTTAAGGCAGGAAAGAAGGTCATGACTTATGGTTTTTTCCAAAGAGCTAGTTTGAGCAGAGGATATATGATAACCCAAGTACAAAATTTATTAATATTAGAATTATTATTGCTATTACTATTAATTGGTAGATATTTTTAAATTATTTTAACATAATATGAGATGCATGCACGGAACACTCTAATAATATTGTAAGAGAAAACGTGTGGTATGTTGACTTTATTATTACCGTTAGTTTTATTATTGGTATTATTATTACTTCTACTTCAAAAGTAACTATATAAGTAAAGTTACTATGCATATATACAGTAACTTCCTTGTTTCATTCACATGTGAAGTTTATGCATGCATAGTAATTCATGATTTAGTGAAGTTACTATATTACTATGCATGTATAGTAACTTTGAAAAATAAAAACGTGTGCAACGCATATATATATATATATATATATATATATATATATATATATATATAATTGAAAAACAAGGGACACAAGGTTTCATTTTTTTATTTTTATCTTTTTCCTATATATATGTATGAACGAATGCCTTCTGCACTTTAGTTCATTTTCAATTTCATTTTTTTTTCTTTTTCTCATTTTATATTCCTAGTATATTTTAGGCACATCATAATATTCCCAAATATTTTTCTAAGAATCTTAGCCGTTGAAGGAATTTTCCTAGAGAGAAAAATATAGTTTCTCGCAATTTTCTTCAATTAATTATTCCGGTAAGTGATTTCCATGGAATTTAGTTAATTTCTCCTTTTTGTATTTAATTTATAAGTTTGGATACTGTCAACCATAGTTTTCGCACAATATTTTTTTCTCCCTATCATTCCAAACTCAGTTTGGGTGATACAATCAAATTGTTTATATTTTTATTGTATTGTTTGACAGTTACTAGTGTCATTCCAGCCTAAAGTCAAGTTATTAGTGGAAGTACACTCCTGGCTACCAACGGTGAGTGGGTTTAAGCTTATGACCACACTTTTGGTCATTATTATTATTTTTTCTATATTATATAAATTATTTATAAAAGTTTAGAATGATTTATGCCAAGAAATATGTCTTATGGATTATAATAATTTTAGAAAAATTATTATTTTGTGGTTATTATGACAAATTATTATTTTAGAAAACTAATGGGACCATACTTGTTGTATGTATGATTTAGATTTATTTTATCAGTTAGAAAATTTCATGAATCCAGTTTTGTATGAATAGTAAATTTTATTGCTATTAGTTTTTAGCCAATAAATAATGAGAAACAATTAGTGAGTTAACGGCTGCAGGATTGATTGTTAACCTTGGTACCAAGTGGTCCGCTAGAGGACTAGCTCACAAAGGAACCCAGTGTGGTGTCCATTTATGAGACCTAGTTAGGTGCCCATCAGATTATCTTTTGGTTCAATTCAGCTTAGCTTAGTTAATTATGTATAAAATATTTCTTATTTCTTTACTAATTATTGTCATAAATTTAGTTAATTATTATTTCAATACAGTTAGATATAATTATATATAAAATGTTTTACATCAATTGCATGTATATATTATGTATATTTATTATTGTCCCATGTGGGTTGTGAGTGGAGGCTTATTTACTGAGTTTTGATGAACCCACCCCCTCTTTTCCTCCTCTCCAGATACAGCTAGTTCTGCACCACAGATCCTCCTAGGATGTTGCAGCTTTTTTGGTGAGCTTCGCTTTGGAATGGAGCTTACTTTTGGGTTATGTCAATTTAGTAGTGCTCCAATAATTGTGTAGGCATGATCTAGACATGCATTCTAGTTATTTTAAGAATTTTAGTCATTTATTTTAATTATGTTTGGCTTCAATTATGGACTTTATGTAGCTTTATGTTCAATATTTACAATTGGAAACATTTTCAGAAATTATGAAGTTTAGTTAAGCTTGAGATATTTTAAAAATATTCGATTTATTTTATGCATATCAGATAGTCATGTTATCAGGCTTCCGTGAGTAGTCAAATTCTCACGTGCCGGTACGTTTCTAGACGGGTCATGAGGATATGGCCAATAGGACCAATAGCAAGCCCAATCAAGTAGAGTCATCTTCTCAAAGCTCGCCCCGACTTAGTTTGTTGCTTCTCAAAATCACAACAAAGGTGGCAACTAGTTCAGCTATTAAGGACGGTGAACTTACCTTGTGTGCCAGACTTGCAAAGATTGAAATTTGGGTCAGCGCATAATGGGTATCTTTGCATGCTATGGTTGGGGCCTGCAAAGCTATAGGTGTAGGAACACATATTCCTTTATAGAACTTCTAATCAGGGGTCAGTGAACCCAATATTTCACCTCAGTCTTTCAAATTGGTGACCTAGGTGGCTCAGCTACTCTAGTAGGCACGGATGGTAAAGATAAAGGCCCTGAAGTAGAGGTATTGGTGGCAGAGGTCCAAGTGGTAGAGGTCAAGGTGACAAGCAGCTCCATCTATTTGCTTTGACTCGGAAGACGCACATGTGTTCAATGTACTAATGACAGATACAAAAAAGTTTGCTCTGATGATGCTTTGATGTTGTTCAACCCTGGTCCACACATTCTTATATGTCCTCGTTCTTTGCCACATGGTTTGATAGGCCTTCTTCTAGTCTTGAGAAGCCATTTTTATTGGGAATACTTTAGGAGAGCCCTTCTTGTCTAGTAAGTATATGGATCATATGATGTCAAGGTTAGTGACATGGAAACGTTGACAAATTTAATGGTGTTAGACATGTCCAACTTTGACATTATCGTGGGCATCAAATGATTAGCTTTATGCCTTGCAGTTGTGGACGCTCATAGCAAGACAATGAAGCTTAACATTCCTAGAGGTGTGCTATAAGAGTTCCAAGGCACAAGTTGTTTAGTTTCAGCTAGCTTGGTTTCAACTTTGATTGCTTTGCGGCTTATGGATAAGGGGACTCATGGGTCTCTAACTTTAGTGAAGGATATAAATGTAGAGGTGCCAAGTTTAGACTCGCTTGGTGGTGTACGTATTCCCAAATGTGTTTCTAGAGGATTGTTGGGAATGCTATTGGAGAGGGTAGTTGAGATTGGGATAGAGCTTGAGTTGAGAGTTAGCCCATCTTTATACCCTTGTATTAGATAAATCTAGCAAAGTTAAAAAAGTTGAAGTATTAATTGCAAGAGTTACTAGACAAGGGATCTTTTGGCCTAGTACTTCGCATTGGGGTGCTCTGATATTGTTCATGAAGAAGAAAGATGGATCAATGAGGATGTGCATAGATTATAGGCAGCGAACAAAGTGGTAGTCAAGAATTGGTTCTCCTTGCTCTACATTGATAACCTGTTGATTAGCTCCAAAGGAAAAAATGTTTCTTCAAGATCAACCTTCGGATTGACTATCATCAGTTGAAGATTAAGGATGAGGATATACCCAAGACGACTTTTAGGGCTCATTAAGGGCACTATGAGTTTTTAGTGATATCTTTTGGGTTGACCAATGCCCTTATAGCTTTCATGGACTTGATGAACAGAGTGTTCAAGCAGTTTCTATATCACTTTGTGATGGTCTTCATTGATAACATCATGGTGTATTTTAGGTGTAAGGAAGAGCATGAACAGTGTCTAAGGATTACTATGTAGATGCTACAGGATAATTAGTTATATGCCAAATCTCTAAGTTTGGGTTTTGGCTTGATCAAGTGGCATTCCTTGGACATGCAGTGTGTAAAGATGGTAGCCTCGCGAATTTGAGGAAGGTGTAGGTCATGCAACAATGTCTAAGCCTTCAATGATTTCATAGATTTGTACTTTCCTGGGTTTGGAATGTTACTATAGGTTTGTCAACAATGTCTAAGACTCACAATGTCATTGACTAAGTTGACACAAAAGAATGTCAGGTTTCAGTGGTTGGATGCATGTTAGGAGAGTTTTCAGAAGCTTAAGACTTGTTGACCACAGCGGTGTTAGTGCTTGAAGCGAGGTCATCGCTATCTCCTCAAATTAGAAATTATTTCAATGCTAAGTTGCACAAAAAATGTAGCAAAAGACACAACTTATGTCGTCTCTCAAGAAGACTTTATCACTTGGTTGGGAAAAATTAGGAGTTTTGATAATGAAATTAAAGTAATTAAAATTAATTAAGAAAATACAATAATTAAAAGGCACTAGTGCAAGGTATTCATAGGATTGAAATTAATTATCATTGACTAAATATTGAACCCATTAGTGACTATTAATAATTAATTACCTGCAATTCTACTAGTGATCAATCGATCCTTAGAATTTAATCAATGCAAATAACTAATAAATAAGATCTCAATTTATTTAGAAATTACAGTAATTTAAGGTACCAATTGTTATAGGACAACCGCTAATCGAAAGGTTAATTCTAATATTCTCCTTCAAACATAAACCAATGGATCCATCAATTTATGCCTAAAGGATTTCCCTAAACGATGATCTTCAATTTAGTTATTCCAATGAAGATTGTAACAATTGCAACAATAATTATAAGAATAGAAACTGAAGAACATTGAGAAAATTAATGCATTTAATATAAAGAGAGGGTCTCAAACATCATCCCAATTCATCCAAAAACCCCTACACTAGTAAGAAAATTTACTCCTTTATCCCTGGAGGATTACAACAATGAAAATAAAATCGTATTTGAAAATAATAGCAAGAGTCCTTGTTACAATCCCCAAGAACAAATCAATTCCCCTATTGAAATCCCTAGAGAGAGAAGAGAAGAAGATGTAGAGAGATGTAGAGAGAGAACCTAGCAGCCTAAGCTCTCCAGCCAAAACTAGGGTAAAAGTTTGAATCAATCCTTTAAATACCGCTTTCTAAGATAACCCAAAGTAGGGCCCAAAAACCTATTAATGATCTGCAATCCCACTGTCACACAACGCGTAGTGTAAAGGAGCACTAATGCTTTGCTTGAAAATTCCTTATGCTGACTCTGCTGAGTCAGTGCCATTTAGCGCACTCACCTGAGGATGAGCTTCCATGCCTTTTCTTCTTTTGTGCTCCAAGCTCCTTTTAGAGAGTTCTCAGCCTTGTTCTTGACACTTTGCACTTGATCCAAAGCTCCTATGCATAAAACCATACTCAAGGAGACAAGTTAAACGCAAAAGGCTATAATTACAATTTATTGAAAAATCGATGCAATAGTCAATGATTCTATAAAAAATACGCAATGAGGCACAAGTCAAAATCCTAATTAATTTCATCAATAACACAATAAAACTTATGCAAAAATTTAATAATTAGAAGCAAGATAAATGGAATAAATGCCCCTTATTAGTTACCCTCAAGGACAATCGGCTTTTTGGTGTTTTGTGATGCTTTGAAAGTTGGACTTGGTTGTCTCCTTATGCAGCATGGTCGAGTTATGGCTTATGCATTTAGCAACTTAAGAGGCATGAATAGAACTACCCTATACATGATCTAGAGATGGCAGGAGTGGTCTTTACCTTGAAGATTTGGAGGCACTACCTATATGAAGTGACTTGTGAGATCTTCACAGATTACAAAAACTTGAAGTACATCTTTCAACAAAAGGATTTGAATTTGAGGCGCGCGGTGGCTAGAGTTGTTAAAGGACTATGATTGCACGATCTTCTAAAATCACCACCATCCTAATGTGTATAGATACGCATGAGAGGAAGCATATGTGAAATTAAGGCTTAAAAAACCTACCAATCCAAAAATCTTCAATAAATAGCCCAAATTTAAAAAAAAAACTAAAAATAGCTAATTTAACATTTCAACACTATAAATCTTAAAAACTTTCTTTACAACATTAAATTATCAACTTCAACTTACAAAATAAAAGCAAAACCACAAGTTCATGCCAACATAAACAAATCATCATGTCAAGAAAACATAATGTCAACAAAACCGCAGAAAATAATTGGTATTTTAACACCAATATTCTTTCAATAACCCAATATGTCAAATTTCTTCATTTGATTTATCAAGCAAGACAGACTTTCCAAATAACAAAAGCTTTGAAAGAAACCACCTAGCACAACAGACTCAGTAGTAAATAACATCATTAGCATACACATTTTTAAATACAATTTCAAAGAACCTGTTTGATACAAGTAGAATTTTCAAACAATTAGAAATAGCCAGATGAATAAATACCAAGGTCTTAAAGGAAGATCCATAATCTAGAATATTGTTCGAACCATGATCTTGAGTCCATATGCAAAAGGGCAAGAATTTGCTTAAGCAAAGACTTATCATCTAAGAGAACACATGCTTTCTCTTGACTCCACCTGTTTTCGAAACTCTTCTAGTGTAATTTTCATTTCAAATTTATGGTGTGTCTTCAATGAACTTTCATTAACACCCTGGTATAATTCTCTTCTTGCTTGAAGCCCAAATAATGATTCATGGGTTCTGAATGGATGCCTTTTTGTTGATGATCAATTTCACAATTTGTGTTATAGTAAAGACAGCTTATAATCCAAAGAGATGAAAGAGCATGAAACAAATAATATATGTACTGCTTATATATATAGAAAATCAAAGACCTCAAAAAGATCAAAGATAGAAATATGGACAATTTATGTCTTTACCACATGATTTTTATGAAAATAATAGAGAAATCAAGACCCAAAAAATAGAGAAAATCAAAGAAGAGAAAAGAGGGTTTTTTAACAATTCACTGCTATACCTTATAATTGAGATCGCACCATCTTATTTCCTCCTCGAATTATCGTGCGTCCATCATTACCTTTCCCTTTCAAATCAACCTTGCCCTTAAGGTCTCTATAAAAATTCGCATTTGCTAAATCCTTCTTACAATTAAAGAAGAGTAGTGTGTAAAGCAACTATTCTATTGTAGCACAAAAAATAAAATTGCCTCTTGGATCCCATTGTTTAAAATTTAATCCAAATTCCTTCCCATTTTTTGAAACGGGTCCCTGTTTGATTTTGAGCCCAAAACTTTTGAAAAAAAAATTAATTAAAAAGTAAAAGGATAATAAAAATATTAAAAATTAATAAAAATAATTTTTTTATCTTTAGTATCATGGACTTGGCCCAAAAACCCAATCCCTGGGAAGTTTGAAGGTACCAAACCCTCAAAAATCCCTCCGCCCAGATCCTTCTCTGGAGCACTCCACCATCGCAAAGTGTAGCCTTGCAGGCGACCGCAGTAATTTTACCTTCCATCGCCTTCATTGTTGCTGCCACGACTGCCTCCACTGTATCCCAGCCTATGAAGTCAACGGCCATCGGCCATCCTCTCCTTCCCGGATTCGCAAGACCTTCCAAAGAGTCCTACAGCTGCTGTTCACTGTTTCTCCACATGGCTGCTGGCACCATCGCTGTTGGGCTTCTCCACGACTGGAAGCCGTGTAACTGAAAATGCAACACCTCCACCTCGAGTTGCTGCCTTCACCACCTATGCATTGAGATCTAATGGTTCTAGATCTAAAGGCTTCTCAGTGCCACCATCCTTTTCGGTGGTGGTTGTTCTCTGCCACGATCCGCATCTCCTCTGTTGCCACTTGCTTCGTCGTCGACGACCATCGCGGCCACTGGAGACCAAGCGATAATGCTTGCTCCGGTCACGCTGCTGGTGTCGCTTCTCAGATCTGGTGGAGCTCTGGTTGCCGTCATCACTCCACCACTACGGATTTCTCTTCTCCTCTGCCATGGCTTTGATTAGTATTTTCTTATTCTTCCAATTCATATTTTAGATCTGTTGATTTTCTATGTTGCTCTGTTGTGTATTTTTTTTATCTGAGAGTTTTAAAATTTTGATGCTGCAATTTCTGGATCTGGAATTGTTGTTGGTGAAGTCTGATTTGTTGTTGATGATTCTGCCTCTAAATCCAATTTTAATCCAATTCCAGATCTGCCTTTGATGTTTTCTGGAGTTGAGATTATGTTGCTGAATTCTCAATCTGTGTTTGTCGGTTCTGATCAAATTTTTCTTCCCAAAATTTTGCCAAATAGCAAGCATGAGAGATTTAGGATTTTCGTAGAAAACCTGTCTCTGAATATGCATTTTCAATCCATCAATAAAGCAAGCTATCAATATTTTAGAATCACGCATCTAAGCATGACAAGCATGATGGTGGATATTGAAAGTCCCATTTGATGCGTGAATAATTTTGTGAATAATAGGGAATAGAAAAGGAAGAGTAGAATACAGAGGGAATCAGATAGAATAGCCAAACAAAGAAGAGGGTTTTACTTAACAATTCACTTATATCCCTTACCATTGAAACTACTACCCCAATTTATGCTAAAATTTTCTTATATCAGCTGCACCATTCAAAAATTTGAAAGCAGTACCTCAGGCAGCTGCTACGATAAATGTTTTGAGATCAAATGAAATCTTTGAACCAAGAAACGTGACAAACTTTCTTTGGCTCTTCATTTTTTTTTTAATCTTTTGTCTAACTGGACTTATATAGCACTAATATATAATGTACGTAAGGTATTAAAATTTTTGGGTCACGCAACGAGGCATGCCCACTGTTGTGTCGTCCTCTTGGGCTGATGACAGACCTTGTTTTGAATTTTGAGAGGATGCGCGAAGAGCTTGAAAGAGGGGAAGGGATTGGTGGTGGAGGAGTGGCTAGGCAACAACCCACTGCGGCGGCAGTTCTGGTCGGTGGTGGAGGTGGTGTGACAGATGAAAACATTAAGATGAAATCATGAGAATTAAGGCTGAGTAATTGCGATAGGTGAGAACAAGTTTAGTGGAAATTATCAAATTTGGGAGTTAGGTCTGGGATAAATTCAAAATTTTATTAAGTTTGTATATTTACTGAATAAATTTTGGAGTTAAACTGCAAACAAAGGTTTTATAAATCTTAATATTTTAATATGTTGATTAAATGTTGACCGAATACTGATGTAAATTAAAAGACTAATAAAATTGTACCATGTTATGATATGCTTTGATACTTTCCATTTATCACTAGTAAGGAATGATGTAATTTAGTGATTGTTTCTTGTCTGTAGGGAAAGAATTTCTTAGAGGCAGGGATAACTACTAACACGCCAGAGATCATGTAGCCTTTTTCGGCATTTCACTGACCTTATGTTATAAACTAGTCGGAGACCCGTGCAATGCAGGGGTCATATAAAATTAGAATTTTTAAATTTTAAGTTCACAATTGGTAATAATATTTACTTCGTTAAACTGATTGTCAATTTGACTTAATTAACACTACATAGGTACAACTAATAAATTATGAGCCAAAATTACCTTATTTTTCCTCTTGAACACATATATAGTCAATGAAGCTTAAAAAATTTGAAAAAGCATGCACACCCTTTCCATCATCAAAAGAAAAAAAAAATCATTCATATCATTAGTATTTATATTCAAATTTCTGAAATGCAAAATATGTTATTCAATAGCCATAAACATGTTCAACTAAGTGCACAATTTTGACATAATGGCTACAATCACGTGCATAACTCGAAATAAAACATTTGAACACAAAATTCTCTAGTTTCAACATATTTAGCAATTTTATCCTTTGCCATTAAGTACTTATTCAAGCTATCGTGTACAACAGAGACAAATTGGTTCGTACTTAGTAGTTCATTGCATCGTGCTCATCACTGCTCTCTCTTTTATTCGGTCATTAAGAATATTCTAACTTAAGAATCCACAAAATCCACACTTCTATGACAAATCATAAAATGAATAACAAATCTCCTGCAAAGGAACCTAGCAACAGGCGTAAAATCCTGTCTGCGGGTAACAAATCTCCTGCAAATGCTAATCATGAAATTACTTAACTATTCATGATTATACTTCTTAAAAGTACTAACTATTGCGATGCACATGAAAGTTAAGTAGATTAGATGTAAAGTAAATATAATTGAAGTAATAATTATTATGATAACATGTTATATACATCAACCATAACAATATAATGCAATCAAATTATTTTTCAACTTACCTGAGTTTTAAGCATATTCCATGAAATTTGAATGATCTACAAAATAAAATATTTAAATTCAATATTCAATCAAAATTAAATGAAATAAATATGTATAAGATAAATTACTATATTTGCATGATTTGTACGATGCACAAAAATAATAATAATTAATAACTACATTTTGAGGATAACAATTATTAACTATAGATAGAATTTAAAAATCAATAATAATAAAAAATATATTGTATTGAAATAACACAATATATTTATTTGAAGAAATAATATTATCAGTTATTTATTTTGATATCATGTATTCCAATAATTTAAGATGATATCAACATCATCTACAAAATAGAATAAAAATATGCGAGTGTTAAGTATATTATCAATTTTTTTATCAGATTTATGATCATTTTCTCAATAAAAAACTAAGATAAGATTGTTTATATTAAGCCAAAATATTATAGCAAAATTAACAAGTTTATTAGTAATTATGTGTGAGGTTTGCAGTGCCCATAACTCACTATTTTAAGGTGCAACTAAGTTGAGATACATCATACACACTTCAACAATAAGCCTCCTTCATCAAGGGATGATTAGAACCTATAAGGTATGTATGGCAAAATTTTCACATAGCATCGATAAATCTACATCACAAGTTAGAATATATTGTGTGAGGACACGGACTATACATAAACTTTTCAAAAGAACAAAAGGAGCTAGATTCTAAAGATACTTAACCAATGCACACGAAAAAACAATAGAACCCGATCGAAAAGCCTTCCAACTACAGTCAACACCACTCCCTGAAATATCAGCACACCCTCCTCGAATTCACAATCGCTTATACTAATCGGACATTACATGGGAATAACCAATAACCAAACCAAAGAATTCCACAAAAAGCAACCTTGGACTCTCCTTTCATTTATGTAATGGATCACAAAGATTCACAACTTAACCATCACACATCTCCTGTAAAAAAAAAATCAAAATAAAAATCAATGCTTTATGGAGCAAAATTGCAAAAGGCTTTTGCCACCATTCTAATTATTTCTAAGAATTTATTTTTTAATTGTCAAAGTTGATTGAATAAATAAACACTATACTAATATTTCCGATAGCAAGTTTTACATATTTGCTGATATGAGAACTTTTAAACGATCGAGCGTTTCAATTTCTATCTTATTGAAATGCAGATAAAAATGAAATGGATTTAGTAGAAAAGTCCTACCTGATACTTTCCATTTATCGCAAGTAAGGAATGATTTAATTTAGCTATTGTTTCTTGTATAGAGGGAAAGAATTTCTTGGATGCAAGGATAATTCATAACACGCAAGAGATCAGGTAGCCCTTTTCGGCATTTCGCTGACCTTATGTTATAAATAAGCACGCTATTGGAGGAAAAATTAATAGAAGACAGAAAATTTCAGAAAGAAGCTCTCATAATTAATCTCACAAGTGCTGTGTGAGGAGATATTAATCTTTTATTTCATAGTGTCAGCGTAAGAGCCATTCTTCTCATTCTAGTTTATGCCATTTCTCTTGTCTAGGCTTCTATTTGGGGATGAAAATTACATGTCACAAGTGATGCTCATTCTCTTTCTGCTAATCACATATTGGACACGTAGAAAATTAATAATATACATTTATTAATTATTTAAAAATTTTAAACACTATTAAATGTTTATTTTCTACTTATATAGTGAAAAGTGATTGACAAGACATAAAAAAAGACATGATTTATGAATATAAGATTTTCATCCTCTATTTGAATCCTTTCACTTGTTGGGTGTGGGCATTTAAATGTGTTCCTTCTTTCTCCCGTGTGTTTTACTGAATTTCCATCCTCCATTATCGTTACACAAACTGCACACAATCTTTTAGCCACAAAAACTGATTTATTTCTACATAATATCCCCTAGTGAACAGGAATTAAATATTTAAAATTATTATTGATTTAAAGTTATTTAAATTCATTTAATAATTTTATTTATAAGATATTCAATTAAATTTTATAATTTTATTTTTAATATAAATACTTTTATACATATATTTCTATTAGTTAATGCGAAAGAAAAATACATAGTTACAACGTAATTGAAATAAGAAGAAAATATTAATGACAAGAAAGCACTAATAAGCATGGTTCATACTAACTCTCTTTCAGTTCTTGCAGAGGATGGGGCTAAATAAAACAGACGGGCGGATAACTACGAAGGATGACTCAGAGACCGACACTTATATACTAGAGGTCCGTGCGTTCCATGAATTTATTTATATTTTTAAAATTAATATATGAAACTAAATAAAATATTACATGAAATTTATTTTTTTAAGATGTTATGGTCACTTTCTTTAAATTTGGCCATTTAATAAGAAAAATTATTTAAGAATAAAATCAAATTAATTTTTAAAATATTAAATAGATTATTAATTCTCAAAATTAAAATTATAAAAATTGTGTTTCCATGAGTTAAAATTCAATGCAACTATTAAAGCCATGTAATAAAAATCGGCTTTACATGGTTAAGCAAAAGGTCATGAAACCGATCTAGTCGTTGTTTGGATTGGTCATAACCGGTATAACAACTTGCGAATTGACCTGGGGTCATTTTTTTTTTTACTTTTTTTGCTAAATGATGTCATTTTTTAAAACCTTAAAAAATTCTAATATAATTTATAGAAAAATGAGGAACTTTGTTTGTATTGTCATGATTTGTGAGTTTGTGATATAAAACTCTGTTTACTTATGTAATTATGTTTTGAACTTGTCAATTGTGATTTGTGATTATGAAATGTGAATAATATTTAGGAATTTATGTTATTTATTTATATTTTTGTATTTAGACCTCTTAAAGAGTGTCAAATTGTTAATTAGCTACCATTTTATTGAATTTTATTCAAACTTTTATATATATATATATATTGTATAAATTTATTAACCCTTTTACTAGTGACCTATTGGTTAACCATGACCAAATACCTTTGTTTAGCATCATTGGTTTATGATAACTATGTATTAAAGTTTTTATTTTTTTAAGATGTTATGGTCACTTCCTTTAAACTTGGCTGTTTAAGAAAAATGATTTAAGAATAAAATCAAATTAATTTTTAAAATTTTAAATAGATTAATTCTCAAAGTTAAAATTACAAAAAATGTGTTTGCATGAGTTAAAATTCAATGTAATTATTAATCTTTTATATAATTGTTTCAAAAATAAATATTAATGAATACATTTTCACAATAAATCATATTATTATTTATGATAGTAATAAATTAAAATAAATTTTAATTATAAAATATAGTAAATTATATAATTATCACATGTTAGTGTGAGTATTGAATGCAAATGGAGTGAATTTTACTAATATATATATTTCTACCTAAATTAAAGTTAGTCGCAGGTTTCGGACAGTGACGACAGCAACTGGAATAAATGGTGGCAATCTACAAAACGAACATTGTTCATATCTTTTGGTGGGGATATTAAACCATTCGGCATCCCCATTGTTCCAGATGAACTCCGCAAGTGGAACGAGAATGCTTACAAGCCAAAGGCTGTCTCCGTGGGCCCCACATACAATCGGGCTGGAAGGGACCTACTTCACATGGAATGGGTCAAACGGGCCTTCTTATCATTTCTTCTGTGCCGATTTGAAGGGACTCTTGATGATGGAACTGTACAAGGCAGCCTCAGGGAGTTCAGCAAAATGATTTGGCGCAATGATGAATCAGTACGATCGTGCTACACGGAAGAAATCTCACTGGATAGGACCAAACTTGCCACCACTATGCTATGCGACTGTTGGTTCATGCTACTGCTCCTCATAAGTGGGTCATATGAATCGGAAAAAGGATTGATTGATCATGAAGAATATATAGTAACGACTCCAGTGAGGGAAATGGAAGAGGTTTTGACCGATTTGATACTGTTGGAGAACCAGATACCACTTGCACTAGTCATTAAATTGTCTCAGATGCTCTTTCCGGAACAATTTGGACATGAGATTACAGGCACCACTATTAATACCTTCAAAGACATGGCCTTGTCTCTTTTAAGCTCTTCTCCTCCGAATGGTTACTCTTACAACAGCAATACCACTTGCCCTGCTCACTTTCTATCACTTGTCCACACCTCCATCTTCTTGGGAAGGGATGATGATAATGAGGAAGTGAAACCGAAACCAGAGGAGAATGATCAATGCCTGTGCCTTCCTATGGCAGATAATAATAATGAAGAAAAACGAGTTGATGGTGGGTTGAATCGCTGTGCCACGAGGCTCCGCGCAGCTGGGGTCACCATAAAACCTCCAGATGGCCAAAGGGAAAATACCAAGAAGCCTAGTCCTACAATAAGCAGTTTCAACTTTGACATAAGATTCAGGAAGGGCACACTGGAGATTCCGCAGCTGCATATCACAGAAGCAACAGAACCCCTGTGGAGGAACTTCATTGCTTGGGAGCATCACAAGAAGAAATTTCTTAGTAACTATTGGAGGCACGCTCCGGCGGAACTATTACCTGAAACACACGTACTAGACACTTTGAGATGCAAATGCACTTCGGCGGCATTGCTTTTCAATGGCTTGATCTGCAGCTCAAGTGATGTTCAATTGCTTAAGGACAAGCGAGTCATAGTGGACCATTTGAACATGAGCAACCGTGATCTGGTTCGTTTTTCCGTTCGATCACAATGGGAGTTGACCGTGGAATTATTGTTGATTATTCTAGTCATAACAAAATGGTTGCTGCCTTGAACAAATATCCTGCTTCAAACAAGGCCACGGAAATCCCGACAATAGGATGGCATTATCTGAGGAAGATTCTAGAAGACTTGTTTTACAGCCTTAGTAAATTTTTGAGGCGCGGCTACAACTTTGCTGCTACGTTCGGACTTCTTATGGCCGTTGTCCAAACTCTTTATTCCGTCCTCAGCTATTATCAAAAGAAATAATTCTTTGTCCGTCGCTGGGCCCTGTTTCTGTTTAATTATATTGTTAATGTGTAATCTGATGTTTGTTTATTGTTAGTATTTATTATTTTCATTTGGTTATGTTTAGAGTGAGTAAAATGTATCTTGTGTTGTGTGTTATGTATTTCAAAAGTTGCTCATCAATAAATCTACATGGTCATGTGTGTATTTGATGTGTTACATTAATAAAGTGAGAAATTTGTAGGTAGGGTAAAGACAAAATATTTATTTTGATTTATTTAGTAATTGACAAATTAGCTATTGCATTAAAAATGTAAGGGAGAAGAAATAATAATAATCACAAAATTATGTATCAATTAATAAATGAATTAGAACAAATACTATTTTACTTCCTTGCATTCTCTATAGATTATAGTATTATCTACTCTACTGGAGGATGAACCTTGTGTTCAGTGCTCCTTCGAGAAATTAAATGAACCAATAACCCAGTGGACTCGGTTGATATATAGTTGCGCATATTATGCAGCTTTTATTTTGCTTATGTTACAACTTGTAAAAGAAAAATGCTGTAAAACTAGAAACTGTCTCGAAATTTTGTATCCAGAATAAAGTGTTATGATTGTTAGTCTTTAAATGAATTAATGAAATATATTATTTTATTTTATTCAATAATCAACATAATTTTTATGACAAATTTTATATATTTTTCTAAATACATAGTATTACTTCTTATAAAAATGCATATAGCATGGGTAGGCTTACACTTACAACTTTTGTATAAAATATGAATAGAGGAGTGAGAATTGGTTTCCAACTTTTCTCATTCTTCATTTTGTCACCAATTCTCTCAATTCAATTGGCTTTGGCCATATTTCTCGACCTACAATAATATAAGTTGTAAAATGATGTGGAAGCCAAAAAAAGAAAAGAAAAAACATCATATCTAATAGATTTTTGTTATCCATTTTATAATTAAAATATTATTTTTTGCATACCACCACTACAGTGAAATGAGAAATGTTACTTTGACAATAAAAGCCAATAACCTATCTACATTATCATTTTATTACTATAAAATGTAATTAATGAATAGAAAAAAGAGGTGGTGTAAATATATTATTGTCTTTTATTATCAAAGTAACATTAATCGAATGGAGAAATAATACATGTACAATATTTTTCTACAACATACGAAAAGACAAACAAGGTGGTAGGCTCATTTAAATTTTTTTATTTTTTCAAGTCCACCATTTTTTTTATCTTCTTTCTATGTTGTAAGTATGTATAATTTCTCATAACTTTTCTTTTCGCATTAACATACACTTTATTCAACTCAAAGTTAAATTACACACTCCACGAAAAAAAAAACGGGGTTAAATTACACAATAGAGAATATGTCAAAGACTTAAATAGAGGCAAGGACGTTTCTTTATTTTTATTTATTTTTTGACAAAATTAAGAAGTAAAGTCATTTACGTTTTAAACTTAAAATTATAGCATTTAAAAAATTATAGCATTTCAGTCCAGAATCAATTCAAAGAGAACTTTCATACACACTGCGGATTGAATTGGATAGAATACACTAGATAGACCTAGAATAGACTAGGTCTCTCGTATACATCTTTTGTTGTGGCAGGTTTTCTAGTGTGGCTTGCTGCATATGTTCTGCATTTTTATGCTGCATGGGCCTTTGAAATGCTATCACTATGTCGCTGTTGCTGATATGCAGAATATGTGAATTAATTGTTATTTTGCTTCTTGTTGTATTTTCTTAGTATATCTCCGAGGCGGCCTTTTGTTCTGATGCAATATCATGTTTATCTTTGTTTGCTCTTCTTCTAGTGCCATTTATCCTGCTCATATGAGCTTAAGTTTTGATGATTTATCCGATGAACATGCTTCTCGATCTGCCAACATCCTTGATGGCTATAATGAAGTCGATTGTTTTGGATTGATTCAATATGTTTGTTTGCGTTTCCACTCTTTGGTCCTTGATGGCAATGTTGAAGGGGACTAGGACGAAATGCATGGGTGTTTAGAAAATGAAGCGGCCACAATTCATTTTTCACTTTTACTTCTATCACAAGCCTACGCCAAAAAGCAAAACTTTCCCAATAAGAAAAACCGACAAAGGAAGTGCAAATAAAAGAAAAATGAAGATTTGATAGATGGGAAATGGGAAGAGAATACCTGGCAGAGTTAATGGAAAACATTGTCAAAGTTGACTTCGTTAAAGGATCTGGCTTGAAGCCACGGGGGAGTTGTTGGAGGAATGAAGTATCGAATTATGGCCAAAATCAAACAACACCTGCAACTAGTGTGTGAAGAGGAAGAAGAAGGCAATGAAGCCCATTAAGAGATTGAGAAATAGAGAGAGTTGTAGAGGAAGAAATGAAGAAAGGCGCGCCAAATTTTTGCGTTTCCCTCACTGTGGAAGTGAGGCATTTTGAGTTAAAGAAGTTATTAGTGTGAGCTTGATTTTTCAACTCCACAGTGCACCTACTTTAAATTATTGCTTTTCTCTCGTTCCTCCAGCTACATACGGTGTGTATTTATTGTAGAAATTTTTATTCCAATATCATTACTCTTATTTTTTTCTTTTAATGACCAAGTAAAATTGCTTTTTAATCGTTCCTGGCTAGCATACGGTGTGTATTTATTGTAGAAAATTATTATTACAGTATCATTAATGATTTTCTTTTAATGATTAGAAAATTAATAATGAAATAATAAAATAAAGTTATATACATTATTATCTTACAAAATTAATGACAATTATTTTATATTTTATTTAATTAACTCTAAAAATAATAAATTTAATCTATTTTTATTATAATTTTAAAAATAAGATAAGACATAACTTTATTTCATTGTTATTATAAATGTGATACAACTGAATAATATTTAAGTAGACACTTTTGTTTTTACTTATTTAATAGTTATTTTTTAATTTCATGGAATTAGACTTTGAAATTATGGCAATGAGTCAAGTGAGATTGGTGTTTTATTATAAGAGTGAGAAGCAAATGAGGGTTGTTAGATCTTATATAAATATTTAAGATTAAAACATAAATTCACATAATATTTTTAAATGATCACATGATCATTAATTATTATTAATAACTTTTAATTATGACTATTTATGTATGATTATACGTTCTAAATTTACTCTTATCACTATAGTTATTCCATAGAATTATTATTTCAATTTCAAGCTACAATTATATTCCATACCTAATCTAAAGGCCATAATAAAAAAGATTAGAATTAAGAGAAGAATTATTCTTTCCATTATCAGATAAATATGATAAGCATTTTATAAGGGTTTTAATTATATGCATTCATAGTGTAAAATTTTTTATATTGTCATCAAATTAAATTATTTTATCTATATGACTTTTTAAATAATAGATGTGAGATTTAACTATTATTACTAATGTGATTAGACCATAATAAAATTTTTTTATAGTATAGTGACACATAAATATAACTGATTTTATAAACGATAGTCATTAAATCTTCTTTGACCAAAAAGTTAACTTTGCTTGGCACAATAGAAAAGAAAAGAAGATGAGATCCTCATGTCACCTCTTTTAACATTTCATTCAACTCAACCTTCACGGTTCACTGCCTCTTACCTCACACAGCACTCTCTGTCATCACGTTCTACCCGACACAACGAGTTTAGGTTGCATTACATACAAGAAATAGAAATACTAAGGACAAAGTGCACAAACAGTGAGAAGGAAGACATTAGTCCGTACAAAGGGAATCAAGAAAATTAGAAACTTGAAAGTGAAAATTGCATGCTTATATTTACTATAGATCTAGTTATGTTAGAAAAACATAAAAGAAATTAAAATGTGAAAAAAAATTACGTGACAATGTGTATTTGATTTGGTCATGTGCAACTTATACATAAGATATTCTTTAAAAGAAAAAAACTAGGAAGCTTGAGGAGTTATGTCAAAATTATACTGCTAAAATGAGATGGAATAGTAATGAGTGGTCACTTCATATTTTTTACTCACCCGTGATTTTCACTCTTTCCCTCTATTAACCTATAATTTTAATACATTATTCTAGCTCTTTAGATTTTGGGATAAATACTGACTGTGTAGCATTGTTGCTATAAAAAAGAGAAGGAGGAGAAACATTAGTAAGTATTCTCTCGTTAAAAAACTTATTTTTTTCACCTTAATTATAGTCTATAACATCATGTAAATCATTACATTGAGATTGTTGAATGATATAATTTGCGATTGTTTCTTGTCTAATAGGCAAAGAATTTCTTGGAGGCAGGGACAGCACACAAGAGATGAGGCAAGCCTTTTTGGCATTAAATCATTGACCATGTGTTATAAATAAGCACCATTATATTGGAGGAAAAATAGTAAAAAAGAGAAAATTTCATTAAAAAATTTTCGTAATCAATTTCACAAGTGCTGAACGAGGAGATATTGAGCTTTTAGTGCTTAGTGTGTATAGACAGGGTAAGAGCCATTATATTCTTCTCATTTGAATGATGCATTTCTCTTGTCTAGGCTTCTGTTTGAATTCCTTTCTTTTATTGGGTATGTGCATTTAAATTTCTGCTCCTACATGTGTTTAACTGAATTTGGATCCTTTGCAATTGTTACACGAACTGCACACGATCTTAGCCAAAAGAATTGACTTACTTTCACAAAATATTATTATTTTATAAAAACTGTACCGGAATCCATGGTAACATGGAAAGAGATTAAGGGAATTAAGAGAAAAGTAGAATAGTAAGTTTTATTAAATGATGAAAAGTGATATAATACAAAAGAAATATAACCTTACATAGACAATTAGTGTAATTAACCAAAAACTATAACCAACTGAATATACTGTCATTAACTTATATCTCTCGTAAACTGTAAAGTAAAATGAAAATTCTACGATTAAAAAATGAAGAAACAGCACAGTAAAATGCATATTAAGAGTGTGTTTGGTTTGTAGAGATATTTCTTATTTTTATTTTTTGTTTTTATTTTTGAAAATGATTTCCATTTTCAGATTTTCAGGATATAGAAAATGCATTTGGTTTAAACAAATAGATTTTATTCTCAAAAAATGAAAATTTAAAAAATGTGTTTGGTTTGTCTGTTTTTAAAATTTGATTCTCAAAATCACAATTAAGATAATAAGATTATATTTGGTATTAAATAATAAAAAATATATATTTGAAATTTTAATGAAATTTTTAAAATCAATTTAAAATAATGGAATTATGCTTGTTATTAATTAAAGGTTGAAAATTATATAAATATTTTAGAGATAATGATTAAAAAATATACATAAACATATTTTTATTTGATTTATGCTAAACCACCATTTTTTAGGGTTTTTTTTTTCTAGATCTTCACCTTTCACCGTCATCTACACACCAACCACCACCCATCTCTGCCACTAGCGTCGTGTCCTTCATCTTCACTCTTCACCATTCTTCCATCTTCCCTTTATTTAACTTCCAGTCACGTTGCTTGGCAGCAGATGCTCCATGTTCTCTGTATAATCCATAGTCCCATCTCCAAAAGGTGTCGAAGCAGCACCATTATTGGTAGGAGTAAACAATTCATGGTCATTAGCATTCACCAAATTCCATGCATAGCCATAAAACAACAACCAATTGCCAATTTATTTGTGGCACTCCCAGTTGAATCTATGATGTGATCACTTGAACTCCATGGAATAGGCCATGTGGATTGTACATGGGTGCTAGTGGCTCTGTCAAAGTTGCGTCGCTTCGAGTGAAAAGGTCAAAGACCATAGCAGTAGCAGCATCGCGTGCAGTTGCTTTTCGTGATAGATGCAAGAGAAAGAAAGAAAGCAGTCTCATTAATATTACGGTTTTGCCACTGCGTTTTCACCATTTTCATTTTCTAACAATTGACAAAGGAAATGAAGAAAATGTGAAATTGGCATTATTCTGTGGGTTTTTCAGGAAATATTTTCATAGAAACATATACTAAAAAATTCAACCAAACATATTTTAATTTATTTTCTATTGTTATTGAAAATGGAAATAGAGAACGTTGAAACCAAACACACTCTAAGCTATTGAGTCTTGGCCTTTTGAGTCTTCAGTTGTGAATTGTGTGTTTTTGTGACTTGTAAGATTGTCGAAGTCCTTGGAACGACTTAATTTAGTTAAACTATAATCATAACTTCCCTTAAGTAAATGTCAAGTTAATTAAGGTGATAAAACAAAAAGTGACACCTATTTTTGTTAGATGAACCTAGCATATTCATCGCTATATATAATGACTAATTTCCTGAGATGTATAGTTTAAATATGAAGTTTTTGTTTTTGGTCATGAGACATTCTTTATACATATTGTCAGATATCAAACTCTGAATAAATACTTAAAAAGGTTTAGCTAACGACCAAATATGTTAGATGTTGCACCAAGTTCCTCCTATCCATAAGGTAAAGAATCCAATTTGAAGAAACGTTAACCTAGATGTGTTTGGATGAGCTTTATTGGGGTTACAATAATTTTCTTTGTAAAACATAAATTACTTTTCATATATTTGACAAACTTTTCAAAAATTATCACATAATTTGGCTAAAAAGGGTAGTTTATAAAAAAAATATATGTTTTTAGCTTTTTCATTTGGGTGTATTTGCTTTAAATTTTGAAAAGAAATGATTATGAAATTTAAATTTAATATATAATTAAAAAATTTAAAAATTGATATTTTCATATGCTACTCTTTTTAACTTCTACAAAATGCTGAAAACTAATTTTTTGTGGTTCTAATTATTTTTAAGAAGTTATTGAAATATAAAAAACTAATTTTTCACCAAGAAAATCTCTTCAAATGTCCTTGTTTGAGTTTCAAAATTATTTTTTCAAAAATGCTGAAACAAATTAAACGCACTATGAAGCACAATTGGAATTTCTGGCTTCCTATCATTTTTTTCTTAGAGTAAGCATCCTTTTCAATCTTAGTAATATGAATATGAATTTGGTCTCGACTAATTACAGGAACAATTTCCACTTCATTGACTTGAAAATAAATAATTATAATGAAAATTATTGATAATTTCATGTAATAATTTAATTGATATCTAATTTCAAAGTATTAGGACTAAATTCTTATAAATAATTTTTTTAAATCAAAATCGATATCAACTTTAGAATATGAGGACTAAAAAAATATCTACTCTTTTTTGAACAAAACTTAAAAAACATGAATACTAATTATGAAACTTCATGAGCCCTAAACCCCAAACTTCATGAGACATCATTAATTCCATTTATTCTTTTAGTATGATCATTCAATTATGTTTTACTATTTTTTATGAATTATGTTTTGCTATTCTAAAGACATAATTCACTTTAAAATGCTTCGATTTTTTCAAATGGTTTAATTAGAGTATTGCTTTATTTCTCATTTTTTATTATTTAATATCATGATTTTTTTGGCGATATAATATCATGATTTTCAAACGTCTGCTATTTTTTTCTTCGATTTTGTTGACAATTTTTAACAATTATATTTTTAATCAGTTAACCTTTTCTTTTTTTGGTGACTAAGGTAGCGTATTTTCAGTTAACGGGGTTAGCCTCAGTAGATTAAATAACTATTTTAATTTGGAGAACAATATATAGTTTATTAATGAATTATATTGTTCTAAATGCACCAAACTAGTGTTAGTGTGTTATCAAAATCACTTTAATAAAGGCTTAGTCTGTGGATAGAAATCTTTTGTATTTTTTAATTAATCTCATTCTCTGTCTTGCTAATTAAATATTAAAAAATAATTGAAATAGATCAATAATATATTTTTCCGTTGTTTTAATTTGAATATTCTTCCTCAAAATATAACTGACTTAATTATTCACCACATAATATCTATTAATTAATTTGTCAAATATTTTAATTAAGATATAAAAATTATCTCAATTAAAAATGTTATCAATTTGAAATTAAAAGTATTTAGTTATTAATTAGCGATGTGAGCGATCCAAGATTTATTGTCCACTGAACAGTTTTAAGAATTGCTTCTTGATATGGAACTTCAAAGCCCAATAATTTGTATCTTGAGGTCTAATCAAAGAATTAGTATCCACTTAACAATTTTAAGAATTAGTTCCCCTGATATGAAACTAATAAGTCCAAAAATTTTGAATCATGGGGTCTTTGTTTAGTGTGCGTGTGTGTCTATATATATATATATATATATATATATATATTAGGATCAAGTTACATAAAGTTATATTACTTATAATTTTTAATGAAATAATTTTTTTATTGATCAACTGTTGAATTACAATGACCCATCATAAAGATCATTTGTGTCAAATTTCATAAAAATTGAATATCAATAACAATACAATCTTGTAGCTCTTATTCTTGTTCATTTTAAGTATATATATATTATGTTAATTTTTATGTATGTAAAAACTATGCTGAATAATTTTAGATTAATTTAAAATTTTATAGACTTAATCTATACAATGTGAATTTCTAATTTAACGATGGGTTTTATAAAAATTTACACAAAAAAAGTTATTTAGCGGTGTAACATTTTCTTAAAGTTATACATATATAACTTGATCATATATATATATATATATATATATATATATATATATATATATAGAGAGAGAGAGAGAGAGAGAGAGAGAGAGAGAGAGTATGGTTGTAGAGACAAGGGACTAATTAAAAGAAAGACAACAGTGAGGACATTTTTGGAAAGTTAATAATAATTTAGAGGAGAGTGTCAATACTTAATACTAGCAAGGGAGGTAACAATAGGCTAGAGAACGAGGGAGAGGAGATCAAGAGTTGTATTTTTATAAATCTCAAGAGAAATGAGTATAACTTATCTTAAATACTTTTTATAGAAAAAGACAAGTTTTAGTAGTGATCTATTAGGTTTTTAATTGTCTGCTATTTTTGTAACGCTAGATTGCTTTAAGAACTTAATTACAAAATGTTTTAAAAAGAACTTATGGGGAGGCTAGTTAACATATATAGTTATAATGTAATTGAAATAAGAAGAAAATATTAATAAAACGTCATTTTTAATGAAATGAAAAAAAAAAGTTCAATGTGAAGATATATATTTACTTGTTTTTCTTTAATCGAAAACATGAGTTTTTTCTTTTTTTTTATCGAAACAATATATTTTAGTTTTCACTCAATTTTTTTTTTAAATTGAAAATGAAGATTGGACATATAATCTCATCATAAACTACATAAACTACTTATATCCCTTACCACTAGTCAATTTTATTGGCTTCCTCTAAATTTTTTATTTAATAATATTCAGATTTTCTATTCGACAATCCAAAGACTTTAACCACAAAGCATATATTGTCATTCAGATTTATACTTCAAATTATCAATGTTATAAACATGGTCCATAACAATTGTTATGGGAAAAAAAAAAAAAGAGAACGAACATGAGATAAATAAGGTGGATGCCACTAAGGGAGATGAGATAAATAAAGTGTTGCCACTAAGGTCGATACTTAATTACCTATAAACTCACATTAGTAATATCCATCTTATTATGTAAAAAAAAAAAAAACTCATCTGATTTTAGTCGGTGCATTTGGATTGGCTTTTGAAAAAAAAGTACCTTTTTACTTAACTTTTTGTAGTAGAGTTCTTTTTAGAAAAAACTATTTTGTATTTGGATAAACATTCTAACAAATATTTTTAATTATTAAAAGTACTTATAAATATACTTAGATAAACAAAAATACAAGGACTTTTTTAAAATCAAATTACATAAAAGGACAAGAATAAAAGTCGAATGATAGTGAAAACATTAATGATGTGCATTCTATGGTAACTGATCTCTTATACTATTTCTTAATTCTTCCATTACTCTTACACCTTCTTGAGTTGATTCCTCCTATTCAACTTGAATGTCATGCTTATCATCATGCTTGCTGTCTCTTTCAATATCTTCTAACTCAGAAATATTATCAAATTGTTAAAGGATATGCTCATGTCATTTGAGTCCATTCTTAAAGTTGAATATGCAATTATAAAGTTCAGGGATTCCCTTGTGGTATTTTATTCATGTTCAATCTCTTGTTGCGATTATCTATATTTCTAAGAATAGGTTTCTTAAGGGTTTAAAAGAGAGGTTTTCTTCCTGTTGCTTGTTCCTATCATTTGTGTATATGGGATGTTTGGATCTTTATATCCATGAAGTTCTTTAATCACTTATTTTATTCCATTTATTGATTGACGCATCAGCTATTGTATTAAAAATGTAGGGAAAGTGAGAGACAACAATGACTTACAAAACTAATGTGTCAATTATTTAATAAAACGAGTAAATGTTATATATTGTTATTAGAGTATTTAAGAATTTTTCCTAAAACAAACACTCCCTACTTATACTTTAATTTAT
>JAMLFY010000005.1:18312967-18507364 GCA_030441495.1 Dalbergia oliveri | reverse complement strand
ATGTGATTACCTTACACTCTAAGCGTAACATATGTTTCTACATGTTCCCCCATAACCATTGCTGCAAAATGAAAAGGACATCAAATCAACTCTTTCAAGCTCAATATGTAGTCCTTGGTTCATACACCTTGGCTCCAGCTCTCGACCCTAACCAAGCTCAGGGGCTATGTATGAACTAGAAAATGGGCTTGAGACTAGGGCCCAATCTCAAAGAACTCAGCCAAGGGGTCCTACGACTCCCCAATGTGACATAGTGGCTCCTAGAGATTCTCCACCGATTTACTTAGGATATCTCCTTGATTAACTACCATATTATATGATATCTCCTATTAACTCATATAATCTCCTATTATCCTATCATTTCTCCTATATTATATCACATCTCCTACAAATATAGAATATATCTAATCTCAACTAAATACTAGTTAGATATCTCCTATTGAGGGAAGATTATCTCCTAACATATCACGAGATCACCTTTCACTATATATATAGGTGGCTAAACGCCCTAGGTATGGCAACCTTAAATATATACTACTTTTTTTACCACTATATGTCTCATTCATTCATTGACCACAACATCGAAATGTCTTTCAGGTATCCCACCCCCACTCACATGAATGTTAAGACACCTGGAGCCTTACCTCCACTTCGAGGTGCGAACATATGTTTATACAATATATTACTACCAAACAGCGGAATAAAGGTATTATGTATTGTATATCCTTATCTTTTTATGTCTTATACGTTGTGCGTTGTGCCAAATAGGCCCTAATCATTTGAGAAACTAACGTAAACGAATGCAAGCATATTTCAAATGTAGACAAAATAAAGCAAAACAGTGACCATGTTTATTGTGATCACATCCATTGTGGTTATTTCAAGATTCGATAAATTTTAATTTCTAAAACATAAAACTTTTCATATTATGATTGTCTGGTACCACTATAATTTAAAAGACACTAATAAAACCATTGATACTTAAATCTTTTTTTATTATTTTCCCTATAGTTTTCTCAGTTCCTCTACCTCATTTATGGTGCTATTTTCCATTTAATCTACTTCCCTCACTCATGCCTCTATAGGTCTCCTCCAAATATGTTCGAATCCTGAGGTGACATTCTACCATCTTCTCTATGATAGGTGTCACCTCAATTTTCTCTCTAATGCATTCGTTCCTTATTCTATGATGTTAGCTCCAAAACCCTTCAAGAAGCTTCATGATTATATGTTTTGAATGACAACAAAGCCAATTTAAGGAAAATATTTTGAAGAATGACTAATGTCTACCTTGAGTTTTTTGGAATAGAAAATAGGTTCTTCTCGTTGACATAACACGAGTTCATTAGCGAGAATAATTTCACTTTACATGTGTAAACATGATTTATCTCGCATAAAGAGATGGAACCTAAATAAAGTGATAATTATATCATGAATTGAACTTATAAATGTCTAACGATTGAAGAAAATCAATCAGGATAAGAAACCAAGTCTCTGACTTCAGAAAGTAGAACTTGGACTTTAGAAGAAACTCTTAAAATGAAGATATCAAGCAAACTATGAAGCCAATGTGTTCTACAACCTTCAATCATCATGATCGCAAACTTCTTGTCATCAACAATCTCTGATTGAAGACTAAAAGACCGAATAATCATCAAGAAACGAAGACCGCACATTAGAAAGCTCACTAATAGTGAAACATTGTGCTCTACAAGAAGAAGGGAAATTTGAAATTCAAATTTAAAAGTCAAATCCAGGACAAACTGTCATGTCATCTTTCTCTTTAACTTAGTCAACTACCCCAGCTTCTAGAAGAAAATGTTCAGAAACCATGATCAGAAAGTAAAAAGTTTCTGAAGGACATTAGAAACCTCAACTTTACAAAAGCTTTTACAAATAGACTAACAAACAGACAAGCTACTCTTCTAGACTATACTTTCCAAGACACAAACAGATGATCAACACGTGTCACTTGGAGAACTGATCAAGGGCAATGGTCATAAATGAAGACCATCTATAAATAGAGATGATGTGCTTTCAAGGAATATATGACTACACAAGTGTTGAAACTTTGCAAAAATTTCACCTCATCTCTTGTAAAGTTCATTACATCTTGTAATCATTTTCTTTGCTTGTAAAAATCTTCTTTCTATATTCCTAAACAGTTTATACGTTCTTCCAAGGAAGAATCGTTAGAAAGAAGTCATTAAAGTTATCTAGGTCTTTCTTTGTAAATCTTAAGGAAACTTAAGTGTAGGTTAGTTGAGTTGCAAACCTAAACACAAACCTTTGTATCATCGATCTAATAATGATAGGTGTGAGCTTAGCTTGGAGAGGTTAGTAAAAGACTACTTGCAACGCGACAGAAAATTGTTTTACTGGTCAAGGTTTAGCTTGGAGAAACTAATCAAAGATTACTTAGTTTAGCTTGGAGAGGCTAGTCAAAGACTACTTGGTTCATCTTGAAAAGGCTGGTGAATAACTACTTGGTGTGTAACAATAGGGGTTGTTTATTGGTCACTGGTTAGAGCTTGGGAAGGTTATTGTAAAAACTATCCGATTTTTCTTTCTCAAGTTGATAAAGGGTTTAGTGAATCTCAACGAAGTTGAGTACTGGATGTAGGAAGTTTGGTTGAACCAATATAAAATTCTGTGTCATATCTTCTTCTCCCTTATCTCATTTATTTTTGTCGTGCATTATTATTCAATATCTACTTAAAGCTCCTTTTAGCTATTCTGTTACCAACATAATACTTCAGAAAGTTACTTTCTGAAAATATCTAACATTGTTTCCGCTGCACTTCAAGCTCAAAACTTGATAATATATTGTTTCAAGCTTCAGGAGCTAAAAGAGACAAGAGAAGTGAAGCACGATTCAATCCCCCTTCTCATGTGCTTTTCACCCTACAAATGGCATTAAAGCTTGGCCTCTAAGGGGTTGAGTAGTCCAACAATTGCAGAGGATAAAGATCGAGGGACAAATGGCATAGAATATTCATATAGCAGGACACTCCATCAACAGATCGCCATTCTTTGATGGTGGGGATTATGCCTATTGGAAAGACCAAATGGAGTTCATAAAATACATAAGTCTTGGCTTATGGGATATAATTCAAGGAGGTGACTATGTATCAATGTAGGTTCCTGAAACCGACGATACACCTTCTACATCAAGAGAAGTCCCCAGAAGTAAGTGGATAGAGCAACACAAAGCTAGAGTTCCATGACTCTAAAGCTAAATACCTGCTCACGTGTGCACTAAGCAAAGTTGAGTATGATAAAATAATTCCTTGTGACACAAGCAAAGGAGATATGGGACAGGTTACAAATGCTTCATGAAGGTATGGACAGGTTAAGGAAACTTAGATCAGGATGCTAGTCTATCAATATGAGATGTTCAAAATGTAAACCAAGAAAATATTGATGAAATGACCATGAGATTCATGCACATCATAAACCAGCTAAAGGGATTAGGAAGAGTTACTCTAACTCTGAAATGGTTAGAAAAATCTTGATAAGCCTCCCTGCCAAATGGCTACCTAAGGTCACAGCCATTATAGAGGCTAAAGACCTTCAAACTTTGGTCTAGATGAACTCATTGGGTCTCTCAAAACTCATGAGGTAATGCTCTCCAAAATACATGGTGAACCCATCAAGAAGAACAAGTCCATGGCCTTGAAGTCGTCTTATCAGAAACTGAATAAGGCTAAGGCGATGAAAGTTGCTGGAACCTCTGAATGAAGAAGAATCTAATGATGAGACAGAAGAAGAAGATGGAGATGACATGTTGGTGAGAAGATGTCTAAAGCCTGGAAGAGTAATCAAAGAGAAGAAAGGACATCAACTTCAAAAAAGGCAAGGTAAAGCCGAAAAATGTCACTGCTAACCTGGGAAAGGGACACTTCAAACCAGAATGTCCTAAACTCAATGGTCCACAGAAGAAGTTCATGCCCAAGAAAAAAGGCATGCTTGGCAACCTGGAGTGAATGAGAAGAAGAAGGAAGGACTAGAAGATCAGGACGAGCTAATGTTTTAAACCTATGTTTCATGGCAAACTACACATTAGAAAGTGAATTTGAGGTAAACTTTAACTTTGACCTTTTCTATGATGATCTTTTAGCTTTATATGAAGAGTTGTTTAAGGACTCTCAAACTTTTTCCTCCTACTATTTCAACCTGAAAATAAACATCACAAAATTGTTTTAGAACTAGAGATGGTCAAAACAGGTCTTAGAATCTAACGCTTGAAAAGGAAGAAGTTAAAAGACAAAACAAAGTTTTAAATGCAAAATGCTATGCTTTAGAATCTGAAGTCTCAAGTAAAATGAAAATACTCAGAAAGTTATTTCTAAGCTAGAGAGAACTTCAAAGCTTCTTAAATTTGACCTTGAAAAATGGTAAATAGATCAAAGAATCTTGATCTAATGCTGGAGGTCAGAGGCAATATTTTCAAAACACGGGTTGTGATATGAAGAGAAAATAGATGAGATACAAAAGCTAACTCAGTTTAAGAAAGTAAAGAACAAGTCTTCTTGTACTTTCTGTTTTAAGAAAAGACATTCACCTAACAAGTGTTTCATGACAAAGAAATCTATTAAAAAGGTTGCAAAACCTTCTTCTCTCAATACTAACCCAAAAGGACCTAAGAAAGTCTGCGTACCTAAATTGAAACTGTGTTTGTTGCAAGTTTGCCTGAGAACGCACGTGAAACCTTGCAACAAGTGATACATGGACAGTGGCTACTCTAGGCATATGTCTGGATCCAAAAAATGGTTCAAAAATCTGAGGTCCAAAAACTCTGATCAATGAAGTTTGCCAATGGAGGTAAGGCCAAGGTCACAGGCATATGAAATGTTGGTAAGGTGATTCCCACCAAATTTTTGATGTATTGTTTGTTGATAGTCTGGCTAACTTGTTAAGTATTAGCCAGTTTTTGACCAAGGATTTAATGCCATCTTTAATGCACATGCATGCAAGATAGTAAATCTCACTTTAGGATAAGTCATCTTATCTAGCAAGAGACATGATAACACATATGTGTTATTCTTGGATGACCTTTGAGATCAAAATGTAGGCTGTCTTGTATCCTTCATGGATGATAAGTGGTTATGGCATAAGAAGCTTGGGCATGCTCATGTGAAGCTCATTTCTGAGCTTTCTCAAGAAAGAGCTAGTTAAAGACCTACCAAAGATCATATTTGATAAGGATTCAATTTGTGATTTCTATGAGAAAAGCAAACCAAAGCTTCTTTCCATAATAAGCATATGGTTTCAACCATTAAACCACTTAAGCTTTTACATATAGATCTCTTTGGACCAACCAAGATAGCAAGTCTTGTTAGGAAGAGATATTGTCTTGTCATAGTGGATGACTACTAGATTTACATGAGTTATCTTTCTAGATTCTAAGGATGAGGTGGTCGAAGATTCAAGTTTTGCAAAACATATTTGCACATAAAAGGATTTTCAAATCATATTTATCAAATTTGATCATAGAGTAGAATTTGAGAATCATGTTTTCTAAGAGTTCTGAAAAACATGGCATCCTTCATGAGTTTTCTATACCTAAAACTCCCAACAAAATGGGATTGCTTGAAAGGAAAATAGAAGCTTGTAGGAGATGGCCAGGACAATATTTTTAGAAAGTGGTTTATAAAAAAGGTTTTTGGGTAGAGGTTGCAAACACCTCTTGCTATATAAAAAGAATCTTTTAAAGCCTATCCTTAAGAAGACCCCCTATGAGCTATGAAATGATAGAAAACCCAATATTTCATATTTCCACATTTTGCCTCATCATGTTTTATCCTTAACACTAGGGACAAACTCGCAAAGTTTGATCCTAAGTCTAATGATGGAATTTTTCTAAGTTACTCATTATCTCTAAAGCTTAGAAGTGTACAATAAGAGAACAGTGTGCATTGAAGAGACAATTCACATCAAGTTCAAGGAGCTCAAGAAGGACTTTTCTGATGATCTTGAAGAACGGAGGAAAGTCTTGAGAAAATGAGTCTCAACGAAACTTCTAAAAGAAGAGATGACCAGACCTTCAGAAAGAGACCAGAATGTATACTTCAGAAAGCTTACTCAGAATTCCAAAGCAATCAAAAAGTGAAACTTCTTAACATGAAGAAGAGCAATATGAAGATGAAAGAAGATGAGGATCTCAAGGCCACAAAAACTACAAGGAGGTCTCATAACAAAGTTTTTGGAGACATTTTGAAGGGTGTAAGAACTAGATCATCCCTTGAAAATATGTCAATTTGTGTTTTCATCTCCACCCTAGATTGAAAAGACTTCATTTATAATACGTCTAGTCAAATATTACGAGAGAAAAATATCCATATTGTTTTACATACCACTTATTTATATATTAAAATAGATCAATATTAAAACCAACATATCATCCAACGTTTTATTTATTTATTATTTTGGAGAAATGTTTAGGTTGAGGGAAAACTCATCCTAATCTAGGGTCAAGGTATACCTTGGGGCTCATTGAGTGCTTTAGAGATACTTATTATTCCTATTTTTGTAGGCTGGTCTATGACAAGAATCAAGTTGTTTGACTCTGCTTCTATAAGGGTATAAATTGTTAGGGCATTAAGTGAGAGGCTTTAGGATTGAGAGCGATGATTAGAGGATTGGGCCCAAGTATGTCCTAATTAGGGTGGAAATCATGGTCTTAATTAGGAGACAATGGGAAGGGGTAAGGGTGCTCAAGGGCCAGGTCAAAGTCAAGGTTGTACTTCCCTCGAGTAATCCACAAGCCACGCATGATATTATTACACTTCCGAACTATTCCTAAAATATACACTCTTCTTTCCTGGAAATCAAGATAAGTTACACTTTAACTCATTACCAAATTTTTCATTAATTCTTTATCCTTTCATGCTTATTATTTTGTTTTTTTTTATTACATTTTATTAATAGTTGTACATATTCTTTGTGATTCATCATTATGTACAAAATTAATAGATAATTTTTATTTTTATACACATAAATATTTTAAAATTACCATTTAAAAATTACATATTTTTATTTATTAAAAAATAATTATTACAAGTTATTGTTACTCTAATAACTTATTCTCTTAATCTATAATACTAATATTTTAGACTCATAGAGCAACTTATGGCATACGATTTTTATAACCTTGATCATTAATTATTTTGTTATAAAAATTACCTTCATATCTATTTTATTAATACAACATAAATATTTCACATTAAATATTGGATTTCAAATCATTACAATTCTTAATTTAAATTATATAACTGATCAAAATATGTTAATCTAAATTATTTATCATTAAAATTAAAATGGATATTCACGTGATACATATCTTTTTTATTTTTTATAATATTTTTTTCAATTAAACACATGTTTTTCCATATTAATTACAAATTTTAAATTTTGAATTCATCTTGATATTTTAAATTTTGGATTCAATAGACTACTTAATTTCTATTCCACAATAATCAGAATCCAATCAATTAGTGCAAAAATAAAAATGGAAACAAAAACTATTGCTACCAAGAAAGGTCTGCTATAATCAAAGTATAAACCCTTTAAATTACTACTAGAATCTGTAACATATTCATTGCTACAAAAGATGGCCACGTATACTAATCAAAATTAAAACCTTTAACTTCTCTTAGAATCTGCAATATCAGTTGTTACTGAGATCTTTACTGCCTAAGCTTTAGTGTGAAATGCTAATATCTCATTTCATTTCTCCCTCTTTTCCACAACTTTCTTTTCTCTTCCATTCTTCCTCTCATAATTTCATATTTTTCATTTACTTCATTCATTATCTTTTAGTTATCTCAAAATACATTAATTTACTTCATCATTTAATTTTCGTCTTTGTGGTTTATATTAAAAAATAGAATTTGTAGGTTAGAAAATTCAAATATTCTACTATTCTTCTTTGAAGCTCTTTTCTTCTTTGTGAAATTTCTTTTCTTTTTTGTACAATATTTTTTATGTTTATTTAGTATTTTTTATTTCTTTATATATTTTATACATTTAAATGTTTCCTCAATGAAATAAAGATTTGATTTTTTCAAGTTTTTGTAAAATAAACTAATTTATTTATCCTTTTCATTTTCATTGTTTATATCCAATTTATTTGTACCTTTCTTCTTTGTCATTTTTTTTGTTTTGTATAGAGATTTATGTTTGTTTAGTCTTTTGTTTTGTGTATATATCTTAATGGTCATTTTATGTTTTGTGTATAAGACAACCACTAGACTATATGCTCAATCGCATATTGTTCAATCCTTTGTGTCAAAGGTAATTACATTTTTCATAATTAATTTAATAAACATTTTATTGAATTTGAGATTAATTTTATTGTTGTATAAACGAGTATTATATTTTTTTCTTTTCAAAATTTGAAGCCACAATTAAGTAAAGAAGATGTTATTGATAGACAATCACAACTGGTCATTTTACTAAACTTAAGGTAGCAAAGATTAAGGACTAAGAATGATTAAAAATTATGTTTGGTTTTACTTAGACTTTTACCTTTGATTTTATTTTGCTCATTTGTTTAGTAGAATATTTATATGATGGGAATTATGAATTTTTGTGTCGAGAACAACACTTTCCTGAGTTAGTTAGTGCATAACCAAGCTAGCTGATGATTCAATAGCAATATTAGATAAAATTCATCAGCTAATTTTTATTAGAATTTGTTTATGTTGTTCCACCTTCTTCAATTTATTTTTTCTTCATTATTTTGGAAGGCTTAAAGATTGTTGAATTCAATATATACATAGCCATTGAATTCAATTTCAATTCCATTTACAAACACTAATTATGGAAATGAATAATATTTTGGAACAAAATTATATTTTTTATTTAAAATTTCTATTGTGCATTAGCGTTGTACAAATTACTTGTTAACTATTATTCCTTTTTATTTTGATAAGAATCGAATATATTGATATATGTATAGTTATTGATTAATTTTTCTTCCAATATATGCATTTATTGTTTCCTTTTTCTACGCCAAAACTTTTAATTAATTGATAAAATTTAAAATATTATTTTTGTATCTATATAAATCCATATTTATTTGTGTTTCCTTTTTTAAGGTATAATCATTATTAATATATTATTTTATTTAGAAAAATATAATTATTGATAGATTACTGATTTTATTTTCTAAATCTCCACCTAACTATTTAAGTGACAAAATTCATTTTCTAATTCATAAAAGATAATATTAAACACACACTAAAAAAATAGAAACACAACAAAAATTAATAATAAATAATATTATTTCTTTTTTTATAAGCCTAATATTATAACCTTTAATTGATACTAATATCCATATCAATCAATAATGTATACATACTAGTAGTATTATTATCCTTTTCATTACTATTTTTAAAGTTTTTCTTTTTTTAAAATTTTTTAATAAATCCATGAATACATGTAGGATTTAAATCTTCAAAAAATGAGGAATGAGAACCCATAACAAGGATGAGGATGGGGATAAGAGGAAAATTCTAAGTGAGGACGAAGTTGGGAGAAAGTTTCTAATTTCAAATCTAAAGCTTTTGAAAATCATATATATATATATATATATATATATATATATATATATATATATATATATATATATATATATCACTATGTCATATTTAATTTTTTGAAACTTAAACATTTCAATTTATCAATTCCACAATTGTTTCATTTTTTTTTTGAAAAAAAAAACTTCAATTTTTCAAAATTAAAATATTTAAAAAATCAATTCCACAATTTACACTTATTTGATAATGATACTAATTATTTATTAATATTTTAAAAAATTAAATAAATACAATACTTTTTTAGTTGAAAATAATTATGTAATTGATGTACTACTTCAATAATTGAGATGACATAAATTAGGATTATATATGATTTTTTTTACTAATTATAACATATTAATTCTAATATATATTTTAAAATTGATATTTTAATTTACTAAAAGGATGTACAAGGAGAAAATGTGTAATTCAAATAACATAAATTAAATTTATTCATTAATTTTTTATTAATTAGAAAATATATTTTTATGTGTTTATAAATTAAATACTTTAATTTACTAAAAAGTTGTAAATGACTAGGATGACAAGAAAAAAATTAATAAAAATGGATACACAAGGATTACCCACAATAGGACAAGAATGAGAACATATTTTATCTTCTTGGATGGGTAACAGGGAAAGATTCCTATTTGTTAAACAAAACAGAAATGGAGAATACACTCTCATTTATTTAATTATATTTGTTAGATTTGTATTATGCATGTATTTTTAATTTTAATTTTAATTATATTGTATTAATAGTATTTGTTATTATGGATATTTATGTATTGAATTTCAAAATATTTTTAATTTTTCTATTTTTGAAAATTTTTAAAAAATTCATAAATACCTATAGGGATTCAAATCCTACGAGATGGAAATTGGGACCTGATGATGGAATGGAAATGGCGATGGAGATCGAAGCAAAATTTCAAATCAGATGGACGTGAGACATGTCCCCTTTCTCATAGATACCCATTGTCTTATTCTCTTTCATTTTTCAACAATTTAAACTTTCAAAATGTGCAAGATATCATAAAACAGGCACTTTGTTATTAGTTATAGGTATCTATTAAGATTTTTAGCCTTATAAATATGATATTTGAAGTAAGATATAAAATAGAATGACACATTTATATTTTTTTATTTGTTTAATTATTTAATTATTAACTTATTTTTAAAATAAATTTATATATTTAATTTTCTATAAAATATATTTAAATAAATTATTATTTGTTTTCCTTAATAGTCAACAAATTATTTTTTATTATCATCCGTGCAATGCACGGGTCAAACAACTATTATAGTGAAATTTTAAAATTAAATTCGATACATGTATGAATAATTGTATCAATATTTTGCATTATTAAAAGCTACATATATTTTAATTTGAAGAAAAACTTAATATATAACTACTTGTAAAGGCTATTTTGGTCAAAACAAAAGAATAAGTATGAGAAAATGAAGAATTGATAAAAAAAAATTGAAAATAAATTAAAGTATAAGTAGGGAGTGTTTGTTTTAGGAAAAATTCTTAAATACTCTAATAACAATATATAACATTTACTTTGTTTTATTAAATAATTGACACATTAGTTTTGTAAGTCATCGTTGTCTCTCACTTTCCCTACATTTTTAATACAATAACATGCGTCAATCAATAAATGGAATAGAATAAGTGATTAAAGAACTTCATGGATATAAAGATCCAAACATCCCATATACACAAATGATATGGAACAAGCAACAGGAAGAAAACCTCTCTTTTAAACCCTTAAGAAACCCGTTCTTAGAAATATAGATAATCGCAACAAGAGATTGAACATGAATAAAATACCACAAGGGAATCCCTGAACTTTATAATTGCATATTCAACTTTAAGAATGGACTCAAATGACATGAGCATATCCTTTAACAATTTGATAATATTTCTGAGTTAGAAATATTGAAAGAGACAGCAAGCATGATGATAAACATGACACTCAAGTTGAATAGGAGGAATCAACTCAAGAAGGTGTAAGAGTAATGGAAGAATTAAGAAATAGTATAAGAGATCAGTTACCATACAGAATGCACATCATTAATGTTTTCACTATCGTTCGACTTTTATTCTTGTCCTTTTATGTAATTTGATTTTAAAAAAGTCCTTGTATTTTTGTTTATCTAAGTATATTTATAAGTACTTTTAATAATTAAAAATATTTGTTAGAATGTTTATCCAAATACAAAATAGTTTTTTCTAAAAAGAACTCTACTACAAAAAGTTAAGAAAAAGGTACTTTTTTTTCAAAAGCCAATCCAAATGCACCGACTAAAATCAGATGAGTTTTTTTTTTTTTTTACATAATAAGATGGATATTACTAATGTGAGTTTATAGGTAATTAAGTATCGACCTTAGTGGCAACCACTTTATTTATCTCATCTCCCTTAGTGGCATCCACCTTATTTATCTCATGTTCGTTCTCTTTTTTTATTTTTTTCCCATAACAATTGTTATGGACCATGTTTATAACATTGATAATTTGAAGTATAAATCTGAATGACAATATATGCTTTGTGGTTAAAGTCTTTGGATTGTCGAATAGAAAATCTGAATATTATTAAATAAAAAATTTAGAGGAAGCCAATAAAATTGACTAGTGGTAAGGGATATAAGTAGTTTATGTAGTTTATGATAGATTATATGTCCAATCTTCATTTTCAATTTAAAAAAAAATTGAGTGAAAACTAAAATATATTGTTTCGATAAAAAGAAGAAAAAACTCATGTTTTCGATTAAAGAAAAACAAGTAAATATATATCTTCACATTGAACTTTTTTTTTTCATTTCATTAAAAATGACGTTTTATTAATATTTTCTTCTCATTTCAATTACATTATAACTATATATGTTAACTAGCCTCCCCATAAGTTCTTTTTAAAACATTTTGTAATTAAGTTCTTAAAGCAATCTAGCGTTACAAAAATAGCAGACAATTAAAAACCTAATAGATCACTACTAAAACTTGTCTTTTTCTATAAAAAGTATTTAAGATAAATTATACTCATTTCTCTTGAGATTTATAAAAATACAACTCTTGATCTACTCTCCCTCGTTCTCTAGCCTATTGTTACCTCCCTTGCTAGTATTAAGTACTGACACTCTCCTCTAAATTATTATTAACTTTCCAAAAATGTCCTCACTGTTGTCTTTCTTTTAATTAGTCCCTTGTCTCTCCAACCATACTCTCTCTCTCTCTCTCTCTCTCTCTCTCTCTCTCTCTCTCTCTATATATATATATATATATATATATATATATATATAGTTATGATCAAGTTATATATGTATAACTTTAAGAAAATGTTACACCGCTAAATAACTTTTTTTGTGTAAATTTTTATAAAACCCATCGTTAAATTAGAAATTCACATCGTATAGATTAAGTCTATAAAATTTCAAATTAATCTAAAATTATTCAGCATAGTTTTTACATACATAAAAATTAACATAATATATATACTTAAAATGAACAAGAATAAGAGCTACAAGATTGTATTGTTATTGATATTCAATTTTTATGAAATTTGACACAAATGATCTTTATGATGGGTCATTGTAATTCAACAGTTGGATCAATAAAAAAATTATTTCATTAAAAATTATAAGTGATATAACTTTATGTAACTTGATCCTAATATATATATACACACACACACACACTAAACAAAGACCCCATGATTCAAAATTTTTGGACTTATTAGTTTCATATCAGGGGAACTAATTCTTAAAATTGTTAAGTGGATACTAATTCTTTGATTAGACCTCAAGATACAAATTATTGGGCTTTGAAGTTCCATATCAAGAAGCAATTCTTAAAACTGTTCAGTGGACAATAAATCTTGGATCGCTCACATCGCTAATTAATAACTAAATACTTTTAATTTCAAATTGATAACATTTTTAATTGAGATAATTTTTATATCTTAATTAAAATATTTGACAAATTAATTAATAGATATTATGTGGTGAATAATTAAGTCAGTTATATTTTGAGGAAGAATATTCAAATTAAAACAACGGAAAAATATATTATTGATCTATTTCAATTATTTTTTAATATTTAATTAGCAAGACAAAGAATGAGATTAATTAAAAAATACAAAAGATTTCTATCCACAGACTAAGCCTTTATTAAAGTGATTTTGATAACACACTAACACTAGTTTGGTGCATTTAGAACAATATAATTCATTAATAAACTATATATTGTTCTCCAAATTAAAATAGTTATTTAATCTACTGAGGCTAACCCCGTTAACTGAAAATACGCTACCTTAGTCACCAAAAAAAGAAAAGGTTAACTGATTAAAAATATAATTGTTAAAAATTGTCAACAAAATCGAAGAAAAAAATAGCAGACGTTTGAAAATCATGATATTATATCGCCAAAAAAATCATGATATTAAATAATAAAAAATGAGAAATAAAGCAATACTCTAATTAAACCATTTGAAAAAATCGAAGCATTTTAAAGTGAATTATGTCTTTAGAATAGCAAAACATAATTCATAAAAAAAATAGTAAAACATAATTGAATGATCATACTAAAAGAATAAATGGAATTAATGATGTCTCATGAAGTTTGGGGTTTAGGGCTCATGAAGTTTCATAATTAGTATTCATGTTTTTTAAGTTTTGTTCAAAAAAGAGTAGATATTTTTTTAGTCCTCATATTCTAAAGTTGATATCGATTTTGATTTAAAAAAATTATTTATAAGAATTTAGTCCTAATACTTTGAAATTAGATATCAATTAAATTATTACATGAAATTATCAATAATTTTCATTATAATTATTTATTTTCAAGTCAATGAAGTGGAAATTGTTCCTGTAATTAGTCGAGGAAGATACATAAGCAACATATCTATTTATTCATAACGAAATTATTGATAATTTGACAAAATAATAAAATTTATGTCAAATTGCAAAGTGTTAGAACTAAATTAATTAATGTCAAAAAAATTTAAGACCAAATTCATATTATATACTAAGATTGAAAAGGATGTTTACTCTGAAAAATGATAGGAAGCCAGAAATTCCAATTGTGCTTCATAGTGCATTTAATTTGTTTCAGCATTTTTGAAAAAATAATTTTGAAACTCAAACAAGGACATTTGAAGAGATTTTCTTGGTGAAAAATTAGTTTTTTATATTTGAATAACTTCTTAAAAATAATTAGAACCACAAAAAATTAGTTTTCAGCATTTTGTAGAAGTTAAAAAGAGTAGCATATGAAAATATCAATTTTTAAATTTTTTAATTATATATTAAATTTAAATTTCATAATCATTTCTTTTCAAAATTTAAAGCAAATACACCCAAATGAAAAAGCTAAAAACATATATTTTTTTTATAAACTACCCTTTTTAGCCAAATTATGTGATAATTTTTGAAAAGTTTGTCAAATATATGAAAAGTAATTTATGTTTTACAAAGAAAATTATTGTAACCCCAATAAAGCTCATCCAAACACTCCTAGGTTAACGTTTCTTCAAATTGGATTCTTTACCTTATGGATAGGAGGAACTTGGTGCAACATTAACATATTTGGTCGTTAGCTAAACCTTTTTAAGTATTTATTTAGGTTTTATATGACAATGTGATGAAGAATATCTAATGACAAAAATAAAAACTTCATATTTAAGCTATACACTCTGGGAATTTAGTCATTATATATAGCGATGAATATGCTAGGTTCATCTAACAAAAATAGGTGTCACTTTTTGTTTTATCACCTTAATTAACTTGACATTTACTTAAGGGAAGTTATGATTATAGTTTAACTAAATTAAGTCGTTCCAAGGACTTCACAATCTTACAAGTCACAAAAACACACAATTCACAACTGAAGACTCAAAAGGCCAAGACTCAATAGCTTAGAGTGTGTTTGGTTTCACGTTCTCTATTTCTATTTTCAATAACAATAGAAAATAAATTAAAATATGTTTGGATGAATTTTTTAGTATATGTTTCTATGAAAATATTTCCTGAAAAACCCACAGAATAATGCCAATTTCACATTTTCTTCATTTCCTTTGTCAATTGTTAGAAAATGAAAATGGTGAAAACGCAGTGGCAAAACCGTAATATTAATGAGATTGCTTTCTTTCTTTTCTCTTGCATCTATCACGAAAAGCAACTGCACGCGATGCTGCTACTGCTATGGTCTTTGACCTTTTCACTCCAAGTGACCCAACTTTGACAGAGCCACTAGCACCCATGTACAATCCACATGGCCTATTCCATGGAGTTCAAGTGATCACATCATAGATTCAACTGGGAGTGCCACAAATAAATTGGCAATTGGTTGTTGTTTTATGGCTATGCATGGAATTTGGTGAATGCTAATGACCATGAATTGTTTACTCCTGCCAATAATGGTGCTGCTTTGACACCTTTTGGAGATGGGACTATGGATTATAGAGAGAACATGGAGCATCTGCTACCAAGCAACGTGACTGGAAGTCAAATAAACAGAAGATGGAAGAATGGTGAAGAGTGAAGATGAAGGACACGACACTAGTGGCAGAGATGGGTGGTGGTGTGGTGTTGAGATGGGTGGTGGTTGGTGTGTAGATGACGGTGAAAGGTGAAGATCTAGAAAAAAAAAAAAACCCTAAAAAATGGTGGTTTAGCATAAATCAAATAAAAATATGTTTATGTATATTTTTTAATCATTATCTCTAAAATATTTATATAATTTTCAACCTTTAATTAATAACAAGCATAATTCCATTATTTTAAATTGATTTTAAAAATTTCATTAAAATTTCAAATATATATTTTTTATTATTTAATACCAAATATAATCTTATTATCTTAATTGTGATTTTGAGAATCAAATTTTAAAAACAGACAAACCAAGCACGTTTTCAAAATTTTCATTTTTTGAGAATAAAATCTACTTGTTTAAACCAAACACATTTTCTATATCCTGAAAATCTGAAAATAAAAATCATTTTCAAAAAATAAAAACAAAAAATGAAAATAAAAAATATCTCTACAAACCAAACACACTCTTAATATGCATTTTACTATGCTGTTTCTTCATTTTTTAATCGTAGAATTTTCATTTACTTTACAGTTTACGAGAGATATATTAGTAGTTAATGACAGTATATTCAGTTGGTTGTAGTTTTTGGTTAATTACACTCATTGTCTATGTAAGGTTGTATTTCTTTTGTATTATATCACTTTTCATCATTTAATAAAACTTACTATTCTACCTTTCTCTTAATTCCCTTAATCTCTTTCTATGTTACCATGGATTCCGGTACAGTTTTTATAAGATAATAATATTTTGTGAAAGTACGTCAATTCTTTTGGCTAAGATCGTGTGCAGTTCGTGTAACAATTGCAAAGGATCCAAATTCAGTTAAACACATGTAGGAGCAGAAATTTAAATGCACATACCCAATAAAAGAAAGGAATTCAAACAGAAGCCTAGACAAGAGAAATGCATCATTCAAATGAGAAGAATATAATGGCTCTTACCCTGTCTAGTACACACTAAGCACTAAAAGCTCAATATCTCCTCGTTCAGCACTTGTGAAATTGATTACGAAATTTTTTTAATGAAATTTTCTCTTTTTCACTATTTTTTCCTCCAATATAATGGTGCTTATTTATAACACATGGTCAATGATTTAATGCCAAAAAGGCTTGCCTCATCTCTTGTGTGCTGTCCCTGCCTCCAAGAAATTCTTTGCCTATTAGACAAGAAACAATCGCAAATTATATCATTCAACAATCTCAATGTAATGATTTACATGATGTTATAGACTATAATTAAGGTGAAAAAAAATAAGTTTTTTAACGAGAGAATACTTACTAATGTTTCTCCTCCTTCTCTTTATAGCAACAATGCTACACAGTCAATATTTATCCCAAAATCTAAAGAGCTAGAATAATGTATTAAAATTATAGGTTAATAGAGGGAAAGAGTGAAAATCACGGGTGAGTAAAAAATATGAAGTGACCACTCATTACTATTCCATCTCATTTTAGCAGTATAATTTTGACATAACTCCCCAAGCTTCCTAGTTTTTTTTTTTAAAAGAATATCTTATGTATAAGTTGCACATGACCAAATCAAATACACATTGTCACGTAATTTTTTTTTCACTTTTTAATTTCTTTTATGTTTTTTAACATAACTAGATCTATAGTATAAGCATGCAATTTTCACTTTCAAGTTTCTAACTTTCTTGATTCCCTTTGTACGGACTAATGTCTTCCTTCTCACTGTTTGTGCACTTTGTCTTTAGTATTTCTATTTCTTGTATGTAATGCAACCTAAACTCGTTGTGTCGGGTAGAACGTGATAACAAAGAGTGCTGTGTGAGGTAAGAGGCAGTGAACCGTGAAGGTTGAGTTGAATGAAATGTTCCAAAACAAGAGGTGACATGAGGATCTCATCTTCTTTTCTTTTCTATTGTGCCAAGCAAAGTTAACTTTTTGGTCAAAGAAGATTTATTGACTATCGTTTATAAAATCAGTTATATTTATGTGTCACTATACTATAAAACTTTTTTATATTATGGTCTAATCACATTAGTAATAATAGTTAAGTCTTACATCTATTATTTAAAAAGTCATGTAGAAAAGATAATTTAATTTGATGACAATATAAAAAATTTTACACTATGAATGCATATAAATTAAAAGCCTTATAAAATGCTTATCATATTTATCTGATAATTGAAAGAATAATTCTTCTCTTAATTCTAATCTTTTTTATTATTGCCTTTAGATTAGGTATGGAATATAATTGTAGCTTGAAATTGAAATAATAATTCTATGGGAATAACTCTAGTAATAAGAGTAAATTTGGACCGTATAATCATACATAAATGGTCATAATTAAAAGTTATTAATAGTAATTAATGATCATATGATCATTTAAAAATGTTATGTGAATTTATATTTTAATCTTAAATATTTATATAAGATCCAACAACCCTCATTTACTTCTCTCACTCTTACAATAAAATACCTATCTCACTTTGACTCATTGCCATAATTTCAAAGTCTAATTCCATGAAATTAAAAAATAACTATTAAATAAGTAAAAACAAAGTGTCTACTTAAATATTATTCAGTTGTATCACATTTATAATAACAATGAAATAAAGTTATGTCTTATCTTATTTTTAAAATTAATAATAAAAATAAATTTTATTCATTATTTGTAGAGTTAATTAAATAAAATATAAAATAATTGTCATTAATTTGTAAGAAAAGAATGGCGTGTATATATCCATTCTCTTATTTTCTATTCCATTTCATTATTAACCTTTTTCTAATCATTAAAAGAAAAAAACACTCCCAGAGTAATGATACTGTAATAATAATTTTCTACAATAAATACACACCGTATGCTAGCTGGAGGAACGAGAGAAAAAGCAAATAGATTTACAGTTGGTGCACTGTGGAGCTAAAAAATCAAGGTAATAATATTTTAAGATCAAAAAATGCCCAGTTATAATAATACTTATAATATTGGATGATAATGGTACAACGTATTCTTAACATCTATCATATCCAATGATTATAAAGTAGGTTTAAATAGACATTTACTTTTGGTGCAATGTGATTACTCAAAAATCAAGCTCACACTAATAATAACTTTAACTCAAAATGCCTCAGTTCTACAGTGAGGGAACGCAAAAATTTGGCGCGCCTTTCTTCATTTCTTCCTCTACAACTCTCTCTATTTCTCAATGTCTCAATGGGCTTCATTGCCTTCTTCTTCCTCTTCACACACTAGTTGCAGGTGTTGTTTGATTTTGGCCATAAATCGATACTTCATTCCTCCAACAACTCCCCCGTGGATTCAAGCCAGATCCTTTAACGAAGTCAACTTTGACTATGTTTTCCACCATCAACTCTACCAGGTATTCTCTTCCCATTTCCCATCTATCAAATCTTCATTTTTCTTTTATTTGCACTTCATTTGTCGGTTTTTCTGATTGGCAAAGTTTTGCTTTTTGACGTAGGCTTGTGATAAAAGTAAAAGTAAACAATGAATTGTGGCCGCTTCATTTTCTAAACACCCATGCATTTCGTCCTAGTCCCCTTCAACATTGCCATAAAGGACAAAAGAGTGGAAACGCAAACAAACATATTGAATCAATCCAAAACAATCGACTTCATTATAGCCATCAAGGGTATTGGCAGATCGAGAAGCATGTTCATCGGATAAATCATCAAAACTTAAGCTCATATGAGCAGGATAAATGGCACTAGAAGAAGAGCAAACAAAGATAAACATGATATTGCATCAGAACAAAAGGCCGCCTCGGAGATATACTAAGAAAATACAACAAGAAGCAAAATAACAATTAATTCACATATTCTGCATATCAGCAACAGCGACATAGTGATAGCATTTCAAAGGCCCATGCAGCATAAAAATGTAGAACATATGCAGCAAGCCACACTAGAAAACCTGCCGCAACAAAAGATGTATATGAGAGACCTAGTCTATTCTAGGTCTATATAGTCTATTTTATCCAATTCAATCAGCAGTCTGTATGAAAGTTCTCTTTGAATTGATTCTGGACTGAAATGCTAGAATTTTTGAAACGCTAGAATTTTAAGTTTAAAATATAAATGACTTTGCTTCTTAATTTTGTTTAAAAAAATAAAAATAAAGAAACGTCCTTGCCTCTATTTAAGTCTTTGACATATTCTCTATTGTGTAATTTAATAACCCCGTTTTTTTGTAGAGTGTGTGATTTAAATTTGAGTTGAATAAAGTGTATGTAAATGCGAAAAGAAAAGTTATGAGAAATTATATGTGCATAACATCTTCCTATAACATACTTACAACATAGAAAGAAGGTAAAAAAAGAATTTTGTTATTTCAACAATTTAAAAGTGGGTGCCTATTGAGACACCCACTTTATCAATTAAATATGATAGGTAAATGAGATAATTGAAGATTATCATCACATCTAATGATGATAAAGTGAATATCCTAATAGTCACCCACTTTTTTTGTGTTAAAATAGCAAAACTCAAAAAAAATGTCAGGTTTTAGAAAATAAAAAGATTCAAATGAGCCTACCACCCTGTTTATCTTCTCATATGATGTAAGTATGTTGTAGAAATGTTATCCGAATATCATTTCTCCACTTGATTGATGTTACTTTAATAATAAAAGACAACAACATGCCTACATCACCACTTTTTCTATTCATTAATTACATCCAATAATAATAAAATGGTAATGTAGATAGGTTGTTGCCTTTTGTTGTTAAAGTAACATTTCTCATTTCACTCTAGTGGTGGTATGCAAAAAATAATATTTAATTATAAAATGGATAAAGATATGATGTTTTTTATTTTCATTTTTTTTTTGCTTCCACATCATTTTACAACTTATACTATTGTAGGTCGAGAAATATGGCCAAAGCCAATTGAATTGAGAGAATTGGAGACACAATGAAGAATGAGAAAAGTTGGAAATCAATTCTCACTCCTCTATTCATATTTTATACAAAAGTTGTAGATGTAAGCCTACCCATGCTATATGCATTTTTATAAGGAGTAATGCTACGTATTTAAGAAAATATATATAAAATTTGTTGCAAAAATTATGCTGATTATTGGATAAAATAAAATAGTATATCTTATTAATTTATATAAAGACTAATAATCATAACACTTCATCTTGGATATAAAATTTTGAAAAAATTTATAGTTGCTAAGCATTTTCCTTTTACAAGTTGTAACAAGCAAATTAAAATAAAAGCTGCATAATATGCGTAACTATATATCAACCGAGTTGACTGGGTTGGTTCATTTAATTTCTCCAAGGAGCAACGGTACACAATGTTCATCCTCCAGTAGAGTAGATAATACTATAAGTCTATAATAGAGTGTTTGGGGCTAAATATCTCAGTTCTCCTTCTCACTTTATTAATGTGGCACATCAAATACACACATGACCATGTAGATTTATTGATGAGTGACTTTTGAAATGCATAACACACAACACAAGATACATTTTACTCACTCTAGACATAACCAAATGAAAATAATAGATACTAACAATAAACAAACATCAGATTACACATTAACAACACAATTAAACAGAAACAGGGCCCAACGATAGACAAGAATTATTTCTTTTGATGATAGCTGAGGACTGAATAAATAGTTTGGACAACGCCATGACAAGTCCGAACGTAACAGCAAAGTTGTAGCGGCGCCTCAAAAATTTACTAAGGCTGTAAAACAAGTCTTCTAGAATCTTCCTCAGACAATGCCATTCTATTGTGGGGATTTCCGTGGCCTTGTTTGAAGCAGGATATTTGTTCAAGGCAGCAAACATTTTGTTATGACTAGAATAATCATTAACAATTCCACGGTCAACTCCCATTGTGATTGAACGGAAAAAACGAACCAGATCACGGTTGCTCATGTTCAAATGGTCCACTATGACTCGCTTGTCCTTAAGCAGTTGAACATCACTTGAACAGCAGATCAAGCCATTGAAAAGCAATGCCGCCCAAGTGCATTTGCATCTGAAAGTGTCTCTGCCTCTTTCAGTTGATAGTTCCTCCGGAGCGTTCCTCCAATAGTTACTAAACCTTTCTTCTTGTGATGCTCCCAAGCAATGAAGTTCCTCCACAGGGGTTCTGTTGCTTCTGTGATATGCAGCTGCGGAATCTCCAGTGTGCCCTTCCTGAATCTTATGTCAAAGTTGAAACTGCTTATTGTAGGACTAGGCTTCTTGGTATTTTCCCTTTGGCCATCTGGAGGTTTTATGGTGACCCCAGCTGCGTGGAGCCCTGTGGCACAGCGATTCAACCTACCATCAACTCGTTCTTCTTCATTATTATCTGCCATAGGAAGGCACAGGCATTGACCATTCTCTTCTGGTTTCGGTTTCACTTCCTCATTATCGTCATCATCATCCCTTTCCAAGAAGATGGAGGAGTGGACAAGTTCTAGAAAGTGAGCAGGGAAAAGGATATTGCTGTTGTCAGAGTCGCCATGAGAAGGAGAAGAGCAGCTTAGAAGAGACAAGGCCATGTCTTTCAAGGTATTAAGAGTAGTGATAATATCATGTCCAAATTGTTCCGGGAAGAGTTTCTGAGACAAGTTAATGACTAGTGGAAGTGGTATCTGGTTCTCCAACAGCATCAAATCGGTCAAGGCCTCTTCCATTTTCCTCACTGGAGTCGATACTAAGTATTCAGAATCAGTAATCAATCCTTTTTCCGATTCATATGACCCACTTATGAGGAGCAGTAGCATGAACCAACAGTCAGATAGCATAGTGGTGGCAAGTTTGGTCCTATCCAGCGAGATTTCTTCCGTGTAGCACGATCGTACTGCTCCATCATGGCGCCAAATCATTTTGCTGAACTTCTCGAGAGTCTTTCTGATCGGATCCAAAAAAATGACAAGAACCTCCGTTTTATCGCTTCAATCTCAATTAGGTCCCTTCCAGCCCCATTGTATGTGGGGCCCATGGAGACAGCTTTGGCTTGTAAGCATTCTCGTTCCACTTGCGGATTTCACCTGGAACAATGGAGATGCTGCATATTTTATTATACTCCAGTTCTTCACCATAACTTGTTAACAATGTTTGTTTTGTAGATTGCCACCATTTATTGCAGTCGTCATCGCCCTCAGCCTGCAATTAACTTTAATTTATTTTAGACTAAAAAAGAAGAGTTTTTTTTTTACATAATAAGATGGATATTACTAATGCGAGTTTATAGGTAATTAAGTATCGACCTGAGTGGCGTCCACCTCATTTAGCTCATCTCCTCGGTGGCGTCCACCTCATTTACCTCATGTTCGTTCTCTTTTTTATTTTTCTCCATATCCTGTGCAAGAACTTGAGAACAAAAAAGAAAGCTAGTATGAACCATGCTTATAGCAATGATAATTTGAAGTATAAGTCTGAATGACAATATTTGCTTTGTGGTTAAAGTCTTTGGATTGTCGAATAGAAAATTTCAATATTATTAAATAACAAATTTTGAGAAAGCCATTAGGATTGGTCAGTGATAAGGGGTTTAGGTAGTTTATGATGAGATCATATATTCAAACTTTATTTCCATTGTAAAAAAAATTGAGTGAAACTTCAATTTAAAAAGGACTAATGTTTTCGATTAAGCGAAAAAACGTAAATATATCCTCACATTGAACTTTTTGTTTTCGTTTCATTAATATTTTCTTCTTATTTCAATTACATTATAACTATATATTTTCACTAGCCTCCCCTTAAGTTCTTTTTAAAACATGTTGTAATTAAGTTCTTAAAACAATCTAGTTTTATTACAAAATTTAAAAATAGCAGACAATTAAAAATCTAGTTGATCACTACTAAAACTTGTCTATTTTCTATAAAAAAAAATATTTACGAAAAATTAAATTAATTTCTTTTGAGATTTATGAAAATACAACTTTATTGTGCCAAGCTAGTTCTCTAACCTATTGTTACCTCCCTGCTAGTATTAAGTATTAACACCCCCCTCTAAATTATTATTAATTTTTCAAAAATGCCCTCACTCTTATTTTACTTTTAGTTAGTCCCTTGTCTCTACAACTCTCCAAAAACCCCATGATTCAAAATTTTTGGACTTTTAATTAGTTTCATATCAAGAGAACTAGTTCTTAAAATTGTTAAGTGGACACTCCATATTAATTGCTCCCATTTGTATTATTTCTCAAATACCTGTAGAGTTATTTTAATGATTAATTAAAAGTCAATGGAAAAACATATTAACTAGCTAGAAAAGAGGAGACCATAATTTTAAAACCTTATGGTGAAACTAGTAAAGGCACTGTGATCCAAAATCACCGGTTTAATCTTTAATAAGTAGAACGGTTGAATGATTTTTATTAAATTATTATATAAAAATATAACTTAATATATATATATATATAATTGATTTGCACATAAAATCATAATAATAAGGTTAGCTTAGTGGTTGTTGCATGTGGCCAAGTCCTATTAGTGCCCAGACCAAGGTTCGAATCCGACAATGCAATTTTGATCATTTTCAACATTTCACATAGTTATATATATATATATTAAATGCAACATATAGGTTAAGAAGCATCAATAGCTTAGTGGCAGGGGCACTGCTCACACTCTCTTTGAGGGAGGAGGTTAAATCCTTGCATGGAACTTGCGAAATTCCCTCATATTGGTGCACAGTGAATCGGCCTATTCGTTCACTGCACCCGGTTCTGATTGGTTACAGTTTAGTGTCCTCCTGCACGAGTAGTCTGGAAACAGATGAATGTTCAAAGTATCTAAAATGGTTCGAACATGAAATAAGTTGCCATTAGCATTCATGGACAAACATGGTTGTTAAAGCATAAATCATCAGATCGACAAACATTTGCGTTCGTTTGGCATGCCTAATAGAAAAGTCTAATATTATAAGACCATAATTAATACTATATAGTGTTGGTTAACATTATATAAAATACTATATATATATATATATATATATATATATATATATATATAAAATATTATCATTTATTTATAAATATTTTAATTATACATAAATATTAAATAATAATAATAATAATAATAAAATAATAATTTTATCAATTATTATATATAGTTTTAAAATATGTAATATTATCATTTGTTTAAAAATAACTCAAACTATAAATCAATATTGAATAAAAATAAAATAATATTTTTATTATTTATTTAAATATAATTTTTAAAAATATATTATTATTTAAAATATTCATTTATATGAAATATTATTTATTATTTATTTTAATATTTATAACTATTCATAATTTCAATAAATTAAAAGTGTAAAATGATCTCTTTATTTTATATAATTTATTTTTATTCTAGTATTTTTTTATCAAAATTTATTTAAACCTTAATTTAATAATAAATACAAAATTGTAACATTAGATAAAATATTAACTATTTTAGTTTTACTTTTCTACTAAATATTATTTATTATTTCATTTATTATGATTTATTTTATTTAATTATTATTTATTTTAATTCAAATAATAATTATTTTATCTATTTTATTATTTATTATTATTTAATAAAATAAGAAAATCAATCTTATACATTAAAACCTAATCAGAACTTATCTTACCTCTCTAGACTTAATTAAATTGTCCATTATTTTAACGTATAAGAGAGATTTAATAGATAAACTAATACATTGGTCACACTAAACAATGGATAAAGCTATTATATATTGTATTAGTTTATTCTATTATGTCTTTACAATGAGTTCATATTGACAGCAGCCTCAAAACATTCAGATTTAAACTTCCCCAATAAAGAAATAACATTCATTTGGTAGTGATTTTTCAAGAACAGATGTAACTTGAACTGAAAAGCTAGCATGGATTTGATTGACCTGTGTGAAGCAGTCACGATTCACATTAGGCTTACAAAATAAGTTCAACTATTTTTTCGGTTGTTTGTTTTTAGTTAATAACTTACTCTTTAATTTGTTAAACGTGTGATAAAAAAACTTGTAATGAAAGAAGACCAATTCGTTTTGTCCATGCTTTTTTAGCTAGTTTATATGTTTTATTGGCTTTTAATTATTAAAATAACTTTAAGGGTATTGAGGAACAATAATTTGAAACAATTAATATGGAGTGGCAATAGATAAATGAGCTCCTTAAGAAGCAATTCTTAAAACTGCTTAGTGGATAATAAATCTTTGATGGCTCATATCGCTAATTAATAACTAAATACTTTTAATTACAAAGTGATAACATTTTTAATTGAGATAATTGTTGTCTCAATTAAAATATTTGACTAATTAATTAATAGATATTATCAATATTATTATTATTATTATTATTATATATATATATATATATATATATATATATATATATATATATATATATGTAAACTTTACTATAAAAGTATTTATTGCAGTAATATTTAGATTACATTATATGAATATCATCTATTCTAAATAGAAAAAATTAAATGGTTTATATAAATTAAACTTTTGGGTTGCATAGAAGCGAATGACATAATATTTAATTTCTAGCCTATTAAGTCTTCTACTTAATTGTGATCAATTCTAATTAAATTGTCTTCTCAAATTTTGTAACTTCCCTTTTATGTATTGATGAGATAAAGCCATGGTCAGGCTTACACCTGAGTCTAGATCTTTAACTCAAGAAGGAAGGAGGCTAAGTGGTTACTTGGTTCAGCTACAAGTTAGTTGAGTTAATTATTCACCACCACCACTAAACTCTTAGCCATGATAGTCATCCAACTAATCTAGTTAACACTCTTAGCTATATAAGCTAACTCTGATGTATACTGGCACACAAGTTTTTCATTTTGTAACAAATACACTTAGAGCATAATGAAATTCTCATTCTCTCAAGCTTAGCTTTTCTTTGTTCTCACTTTTGCTCCAGCATGATACCATTTTGACATGGTATCAGAGCCCCATTAGGATCTCTGCTATGCGTCTCTATCACATTCATCGTGTTTGATCATGTTCAAGAATCTCCAAGAATTAGCAAGCTCTGGCCAATTCTCAACCTTCAAATGGTGAACTTGTTCTGCAACAAGGTCCGTCTTATAGCAAATCCCAATTTTGAATCAAGTTCCATTGATAACAATATGTTTCACATGAGCAACGGGTTCCATTTCAATCTTTTGGTCAAATTTAATTAATCTTGCTCATCAAACTAACCCGATGATGGGTCACCTTCCAGTAGTTCATCCATCTTACAACCCCAATTGATCATATGAGCCCATATTTTTTGCACCCGAGTGAGAATCTGGGTACCTCATTGATTTCTTTAACTCTAACTCCACAAAATTATCATTTTTGGGCTAGAGCTATACGTTTTGCATTAAAGGGAAAGAATAAATTGCCTTTCATAGATGGAACTTTACCTAAGCCCAAAGAAGATGATCCATTCTTTCTTGCATAGGATAAGTGTAATACATTTGTAGTATCTTGGATTCATCAATCTTTAAGTCCTGAAATTTTACAAAGTGTTGCTTAGGGAGAAATAGCCTCAGATTTGTGGAGAGATTTAAAGAAAAGATATCATCAAGGAGACATCTATAGAATAATGACTTGAAGGAAGAGATGTTTGCAACAAGACAAGGTGATATGTCTATAACTTGCATACTTTACCAAGTTGAAGGCTATGTGGGAAGAACTTGATAGTTTTAGGCCTATCCCTATGTGTCCTTGCATTGGTCATTGCACATGTGGTCTTAGAGTAATGAGAGATTACAAAAGAAGTGACTACATAGTTAGGCTCCTTCGGGACTTAATGAGCAATATGCTCAAGCTAAGTCACAGATTATGCTCATGAAACCTTTACCTAATATAGATGAGATTCTGTCCTTGATGACTCAGCAATAAAGGCAATTGAACTCAAGTGAATCCAAGATATTAGTAGCATCTTCCAATATTGCTACTAACAATGTCATTTGCTGCAATATTTGCTCCCAAGGAAGAGGAAGAGGCAGGATACCTGCAAATTTTGGTGGAAAAGTACAAGAGGTCAAGGTCAACACTCTAAGATGTGTTCACATTGTGGGAGACCTGGTCATCTCATTGATACATGCTACATAAAGCATGGCCTTCCTCCTCACCTCAAGCAAAGACAAGGTGTCATTAACAATGTGGCAACTGAGGATGAGCAAAATAACACCTATAATAACATATTGTAGCACCGGCAATGATTTTGCTCTTCGTCAAAGGAGACAAGTCAAGAATCAGTTTCTGTTTACTCCCGAGCAAAGACAAGCTTTAATGGCATTACTTCAACAAGAAGACTCACTCACTCCTCATGCTGTCAACCATGTCACCACCAGCCTCACTAGTAACCCTCCGGTAACGCATATATCATGTCACTTTCATGCATAAAATCCAACACCTGGGTCATAGACAAAGGTGCTACTAATCATGTCACATTTTCCATGTCTTTGTTTCACAATTACCATAAAATCAAACCAATTGAAGTCAAATTACTTATGGAACCATTACTTTCATAGATATTCCTGGTACCATAATATTTTTTGAAAATCTTTATCTTACCAATGTACTTTACATTCTTTCCTTTAGCTTCAACTTACTTTCTATGTCTAAACTCACTTTAGCTTTGCATTGTCAATTTACATTTGATGCTATGTCTTGTAAGATTTAGGATTGTCTTTCCCTGAGGATGATTGGTGCGGCTAGCATCCAAGGTGGCTTGTATGCAATGACACAATCTGCATAACCACTTACTCCATCCAACACTTCACAAATACATCATACAAGTCAGCCTCTAAAAGCACACTATGGCACCTTAGATTAGGTCATATTGCAAATGATAAGCTTTGTATAATGAAGAAAAAGTTCCCTTACATTCAAATTTCTAGAAACAATAAGCCATGCGATAGTTGTCACCTTGCTAAGCAAAAAAGGCTTCCTTAATGTACAAGTACTACCACATCTAATAAAATTTTTGATCTTGTTCATATGGATATTTGGGTCCATTTTCTACATTATCTACTGTTGGACATAAATATTTTTTAACTGTAGTTGATGATAAATCAAGATTTACCTGGACTTATTTTCTAAAGGCCAAATAGAAGCATCCAACTTGGTGCAGAATTTTTTAGTTTTGTTTCAACTCAGTTTGGCATCATAAAAAAATGTATTAGGACAATAATGGTCCGAGTTCAATCTCACTCAATTTTACAAATCAAAAGGAATCCTGCACCAAATAAGCTTGTTTGAAACCCTCAACAAAATGGCATTGTTGAGAGAAAACATCAACACATACTAAGTGTTGCAAGAGCACTTGTCTTTCAATCTAATCTTCCAATTTGCTTATGGAATTTTGCAATTTCACATGCCATCCATTTGATTAATAGACAACCTAGTTCTTTTTTACAAAATCTTTCACCTTTTGAAGTTTTATATGACAAATTGCCTGACTTACAACAACTCAAACCATTTGGTTGTTTGGTTTATGCATCAACCTTAACACATAATAGAAAGAAATTTGACCCAAATCTAGAAAATGCATTTTTCTAGGCTTTTAGCAAGGAACCAAGGGATTTATCCTACTTGACATCAATACCAAAGCAGTGCTTGTCTAGAAATGTTGTCTTTTATGAACATGGTTTTCCTCTCTCAAAATGAGCACTCATCTCCAGGACCTAAGTCAAATCCTACTACACAAGCTACACCACCCATTGACCATACCTATGACAACCCATTCACCTACACCACTCTACCCACTACCATACCTACAACCTTATCCTCTACACAACCTGTCCTACCACAACTACCTACTCAAATTACAAACAATCAAGCTATCCATCACCCTACAATTATTGTTGCACAGGAACCACATCGTAAAACTATGAACATATCCCTTCAGCACAATTGCTAACAGGAACCACCCTTATTTGACAACACCACAACACATTATCACTCCTACCAAGTCTAACATTACTCAGCTTAGAAAACCTGGCCTAGGAAACCACCAACATACTTGCAAGATTATCACTGCACACTAGCCACTCAAAATAGCTCATCTGTCTTCCTCAGTAAGATATCATGTTTCAAACTATTTGTCATATGCATACTTCCAAATATCATATGCATTTCTCTTTAGCTTTGTCCTCCAAATTAACCAAAGAACTATGAGGAGGCAATGGTTCAACCTTGTTGGAAAGATGCCATTTAGCTGAACTCAATGCTTTGGAGCAAAACACTAGACTTGGGTTTAACTTATTCCCTTCGTGACAAAAGAGTAATAGGTTGCAAGTAGGTCTTCAAGGTCACGTTAATACCGATGGTTCAATAAAGAACACAAAGCCGCCTTGTTGCCAAGGGCTTCACTCAAACAACAAGTATTGACTATCTTGAAACCTTTAGTCTTGTTGTTAAGATGACAACCTTAGGAATGTTTGCTCTTTTCCAAAGGTTGCATCTTCAACGCTGGATGTCAATACGACTTTTCTCCATGGTGACCTTGATGAAGAAGTTTACATGTAAGTACCTCAGACTAGATGTTCCCCAACCTGGTATGGTCTGCAAACTTCAAAAATCTCTCTAAGGGCTCAAACAAGCTAGTAGACAATAGAATGCTAAGTTGACCTTAGTCCTAATTGCTTCAAGCTACATCCAATCAAAATCTGATACCTATTTCACCAAAACTACCTATTCAGGATTCACTGCTATATTGGTATATGTTGATGATTTGATTTTGGAAGGTGACAATGTAGCTAAAATACAACATATGAAGACCTGTTGGATGAAAAATTCAAAATAAAGGATTTGGGGAACCTCAAATACTTCCTTGGCATGGAAATTGCTAAGAATAAGATGCATCTCTCTATACCAAAGAAAGTATTGCCTAGATCTCCTTGAAGACATGGTATGCTAGCCTGTAAACCAATTTCTACTCCTATGGACTATACTTTGAAATTGTCTAGGAGTCTGGTCCCACTCTACCTAACATTATGTCATATAGAAGATTGGTTGGAAGGCTCATTTATTTGACACACACTAGACTAGATATTTGCTATGTGGTTGCAGACTTAAATGTTCTTATTGTCCTTCATTGTTCATCATCAAGCTGCTCATAGAGTTCTAAGATACCTCAAGGGTTCCCCGGTAGACTTTCTTCCTTGCATCCTATCTCCTTCTCACTAATTTGCTGTCTCAATTGGATGCCTGTGCTAACTCAAGAATATCAATGTTTGGCCAATGTTTTTTCCTCGAGAATGCACTAATATCCTGGAAAAGTAAGAAGCAACAACTAGCTGATCATCTAAAGTGAGATATTTGAGCCCTTGCCATGGCTACCTATGAAGCACAATGGTTAAGGTATCTCATGTAGGACTTTCAACTATCTACTTCCAAACCTTGTGTTATCTATTGTGATAACCAAAGTGCACTTCATATAGGAATATCCTGCCTTCCATGAAAGAACTAAGCGCATTGAGATCGATTGCCATGTTGTTCAAGGATAAAATTCAAAATAGGGACATTCATTCCTCATATTGCTTTAGCTCATCAATTGGTAGACATACTCGCAAAACCTTTAGCTCCTGGTCCATTTCAGAGCATTCACTCCAAGCTTGGCATGTTAAACTTTCACATCCCAGCTTGCGCGAGGTGTCACCGAGTACTAGATCTTGGGACTCAAGAAGAAAGGAGGCTAAGTGTTACTTGGTTTAGTTACAAGTTAGTTGAGTTAGTTTATTCACCACCACCACTAAGATTTTTTAGCCATGATAGTATCCAACTAATCTAGTTAACAATCTTAGCTTGTATATAAGCTAACTCTTGATGTATACTTCACACAAGTTTGTCATTTTGTAACAAATACGCTTAGAGCATAATGAAATTCTCATTCTCTCAAGCTTAGCTTTTCTTTGTTCTCACTTTCTAGCGTGATACCATTTTGAGATAACAACAAAATATGTATTGGAGGGGTGCATCAGTGTTCGTTCCTTTCTTATGTATATGATACAATGCACAATCCAAAACTCCAATTATTGCATCTATTTATTTTTTTTTTTTGGGTATTCCAACTACATCTATTTATAGCCAATATAGTTATACAAATCACAAACTTTTGCATGTGAAGAAAACCAAACACAAAGATAGCTAAGATTGTCCGTGTTATGTTTCTGGTACTCCTTAGTATTTTCATGATCACCACCTAGGTTAATCCTCCTAACATGCATGTATGAACCATTGGTGAATTATTAATGTAATGAAGAAAAACAATGCTTTTAAGCCTTCAACTTTCTATTTTGCAGGTTATGGTAGATGATGTTTCCTCTTAGTATCATGTAGACAATAAGTTCCTTCTCCTATGGTTAAGTTGGTACTGATTACTTCGCGCACGAAGTTGTAATGTAAATTGTTCTTCAAGATCTTGAAATTAAAGTTGTTAGAGCTAATGACCAAGTACTCCAATTGGCTTTCATTTATGAATTTATGTTATTAGAGTGCCCATTTGAGTGCTTGAAGATGTCACAAGACACAGTACCAAAAGTCATGCTAAGTGCCCTTCTTCTATTAGAAGGGTTGTGCCAAGTGCCTTTGCATGTGTTCTTCTAGGCTCCTACTCCTACAAGAGCAAGGTTGTGTGCCCATGCTACAACAACTAGAAAACCAAGCCTAGAGGCCCAAATGTCCTTGAAATTGAACATTATCTCATCTACAATTTATGTTACTCAACTTCAAAGTAGAATTATGGCTATTGTTAGTTTTTGGATTAGGCATTACAATTTGGTGATTAATTAGCAGACTTCTAGATTTTTGCCTTTTGCTTTACAATAAAGATACACAAGATCAATCTTCAAAACGTCAAATAATATACTCATATTTACTCTAGAAAAGGTAAATTGCATAATTGAATATATCACATCCACAATACGCCAAACAACCCTTACACAGGAGGCTAAAAGGAAAAGGAAGAAATTAGAAAGCATGTTTGCACTAAACCTTTCATTTTATGAAATTATTAAATTATTGTATAAGTAAATGTGTTGTAATAGAATTTATTAATTTTTAACATTTTTCTTGAAGCTAAAAATTATTAATTAGCCATTGCAATTTATGAAATGACATTCATGTGCACCAACTACTATTTAGTAGCAACTTTTCCTTCAAAATATTTTTATGTGTGATATTTCTTTTTATTTTGCATTTAAATGATGCTTTATAGTTATTTTTGAAATTTAAAATAAGAAAAATACTGTTTGCCATAATAACACTACTATGCGTTGGAATTTCTTTTCCAATTAAACCATAAACACTATAAGTAATTTTAATTATTATAACATATTTGGAGATCTATAATTTATAATTTAAAATCATTTATTTTGAAACTGAAAGGTAATAAATTAATCTTACAATAGTCAAATTTAAAGAAGAGTTTAAATTTCTTTCAATGATTACTGTAACCATAAAAACATTTTAAATGGCTTAAAGTTAACAAATAATATCTTCATAATCCAAAAGTTGTTTGGGCTACCAACTTTAAAAGTTTAGAAGTGTATGGGCTCCCAATTCAGTAATAAATTGGCTATTATTAAGCAGTTTCAATAGTTGATAAAATAAAATAATTAATTTAATATGTTATGTGGATATAGATATAGAATTTAAATTTTTAATTTGTTAAATTAAAACTATTTTTAATTCATTTTAATTACTGAGTATTTTACATATTACATGTATTATTTTTTATCTATTAGTATTTCATTTTACTATTTACCTTTTAATAAGATCATAGAACTCTTTCCGATATTTCAATTTTTCACTTAAATTAAAATTTCTTTTGTTATTATTGTTAGATTTTTTATAAATCATTTTTAAATTAAACTAATGACGATAATACTATCTGATATCCTTTTCTTCAAACTTAACTTGCTTCATTATAAAAAAATTAGTGAAATATTTTAAGTTTATATTGTTATTAATATTAAGTACACGATGCACTCGTAAAAAAGGTTATGAATAAAATAATAGAGTTTAATAAACCCTAATTTATAGATTCTAAAAAAGTTGAAGAACAACACAATTACAATTGATTTTTGTATCTTGCAAAAACTATCTTAAAATGATATAATAAATTTAATAATATATTTCTTTATATACATTAACAAATCATAAAAATAATACATATGTATAAGAACTACTTTAAATATAATTTTCACTATATCATTTTTGTATTCAATATAACTTATAACAATCTTTTAAAATCATCGTATATTAATACATATATGAAATGTCTATTATATAATTCACAACAACTTTTTTTGTTGAGAATATAAAAATTATTATAGAAACTTTTTTTTGCTTTATTTTGTACTTTTAGTTTCTGAAATAAGTTTCATAAATTATATTAATTTATACTACTATATGCATTTACTAAAATATTCCTTCAATTTCATCTTTTAGCCTTTTATTAAGCTAACTTTTCATGCACATTATAATAGATAAATCATTTCGATTACTGTATGTAGTTCATTCGAAAAAAATACAAAAATCTAATGCAAAGTTTTCATCTCTACAATTTATAGAGTATAATTAAGGACCAAAAATAAAATATTAAAAAAAAAGGAGCCAAAATCCAAACAAAAAAAAAAATAGTAGATCAAACTAAAATTAAATGACTTATATTATATTTATTGGGACCAAAAATATATTCAAATATTTATTTTTTATATTAACAGTTAAATTGTGATTTCTTAATAAATAAAATGCATGAATTTTAATATTAAGATATATTATTTAGTTATAATAATCAAAATTTGAATGCATTATTGAGATAAAATGACTTGCAAATGAGTTATATATTGTATATAAAATTTTAAGTGGGTTTAGTCTAAATATTAAGAGAATAATTGTCAAAATATAAAAACAAGTAAACAATTATTAACAAAGGGAAATCAATTATGTGTGCTAGCTCTTTTGGTTATCAATTATATGTGTTTTTTAACTAACACAATATGATACATTGACTATTGAATTAGACTTAAGAATAGGAAATATTATACTACTATATATTAACTATTAAATATATAACTCTTTTAATCTACATCAATATATTAGAAATATATAATTAAATGAAGTTTTTCATGAACGCCTTAATGTCATTGTATAGAATAAGTTAAAAAGACTATATTATATTATTTATATCCAAGTTTTAATTACTATCACAATTTTCTTGCAAATTTATTATAGTTAAAAATATATAATTACAAAATGTTATAATTAAATTGTGCATAACAAGTACTATCTCTAGTTAATTATGTATTCTTCATTGCACAAAGTATTTATTGCTATATGCAAGTATGTAATTACAACAATAAAATATATTATTATATTTATATCTATATTGCATGATTTGAATGTCATCTATATTGCATATGAAAATTAAAATGAGCAGCCATTTTTCTTTGAGAAATTAATTAAATCTAAACTTGGATATAATTATTAATTTATTTAATTTAATAAAAATTTAATACATATAATAAACATATAATATCTCATAAAAATAAATATACAATATTCTAAATGCACAGATAATAAAAATTTCAAACCATCATTCTTCAAAATTTAACATCTAAAGTTAATTTTTCACTTAATTAATAATATATTTAATAGATTTATGATTTTGTATGAATTATATCATTTAATTTGAAAAATAATATCATTTCGATGTTTGAAACAACTGAATTCTTTCACTTAATTAATAATATATTTCAATCATTTATACTCTTATATGAATTATAATATTAAATTTGGTTTTCTATTGCATTAATTTAAATCATTGATACTTTTATATGAATTATAATATTAAATTTGGCTTTCTATTGCTTAATTAATAATATTTTTCAATATATAATTTAATCAATAATATATTTTGGTTAGTTGGTTTAAATTATGTATTTGACAAAATTAACTAAAACGTTATAATCGAAAACATGGAAAATTACTTCCCGATAAATACAGTTGGTTAGAAAAACAATTGGAATCAAATGAGTTATTGGTTATTTGGAATTTAATACGGATGTAACTCAAATACGTGTCAATATTTTTAAATAAAAAATATTTTTAACATTTAATTTATTTAGTGGTAAGAAAGTAACCATAATATCCTAAAGAAAAATAATTTCATAGTTGGTTAGAAAAATATTTGGAATCAAATGAATTATTAGTTATCAGGAATTTAATGCACATGTAACTCAAATACATGTCAATATCTTTAAATAAAAAATATTTCTTAACTTTTAATTTATTTAGCGGTAAAAAAGTGACTATAATATCCTAAGGAAAAATAATTTCATGTAATACTTTATTTAATTGTATATGATAATATTAATCTTTTATCATCCAATTTTATAAGATTGGAATCTTAATTATTTAATTTGATAGCTCCTAATAACATGATTTTTGTCATTTTAATTTAGAGAGCTAATTTTTAAAATTTTAGGAAAACACAGAGCTAAATTTATTTTTAAAATCAAAGAAATAAAATATTTTTTGGAAGATAAAAGTTTTTTTGCCTTTGTACTATATGTCATGTACTTATAAAAAAAATAAAAAATAGCAACTAGCAAGTAAATGTTTGAGCGAGAATCTAACAAAAATAGCCTATGATTTACCCCGAAAAAATAGTTTGAGCGACACCTTTGATTTTGGAATTAAATAAATTATTGGTTATTAGAAATGTATTACAGATATAGGTCACATACGTGTAAATAGCTTTTTATATTGTCAATATATTAAAATCAAATCGGCAAATGACAATTTATGGAAATTTTTTAAAATCTAAAAATAAGAGAAATATTTATGCCTTAAATATATTTAGGTTTTATATTTATAATTTTTATCACTAGATTTGTCGAAGGATCATTTGTCATGAATTCATCTAATAAGGCATGTACTAATAGTTATTGTTAGTATAATGTACAATTGTAGCATTGTAACGTACAATTTAAAACTACAAAAAAAAAATGTACAATCTACAACTGAAAATTTATTGGCCTTGAAAGTTAAAACTGAAATGCACTAAATCAATCTAATAATAGAAATTTAGAAACACTATTTCATTTTTCATGGGACACATACTTTAACAGTGAAAAATATTTAAACTAATTCATACATAGCAATAATATCTTTATTTTATTCCTCTTGGAATTCTTAAAATTGTTTAGGGTTTAGGGTTTGGGATTGAAAATTGTGATTCATTACCTAAATCACTATTTAATTATAATCATTTTGCTATCATCAATGCATGATTCTCAAAATTTAGCATTTAATTATGATTTATATTATTCATATATTTTTCAAAAAATCCCAACAACCATTATTCAGATATATCTTTATTTTTTTTCATTATCTCTTTCATTTAATTAAGAACCTCAAATTACTAAACCAAAAATGCATATAATAAATATTGTTAATTATTCCATCTCTTGGAATTGAAACACCTAACAATGCTTTGAACGGGTGCCTCTTCCAATTTCTACCACTCATGCTTTGCAGTTAGTATACAAAGAGGCACGATCCATGATTGCCACATGTGAGTACAATATATTACATGTTTTGTATGTTGGATATGTACGTTAGTTTTTGAAAAGCATTATTAGGTTCTCTGTTTTCTTCTCCTATTTTCTTTCTATATGCTCTTGTGTTGTTTATTATTCACTACTTTTAACAATTTTTTTTTATGTTATCTCTTGGCTTTAGAATCATGGTTACATCTTCCAATTTAGACGCAAGAGAAGCACTTTCGAATTACGAAAGTATTTATTTTCATATTGCAAAATTAAAGAAGCATTAGAGTACCAAACATTAAACAAATGTGACAAGAATAAAATATTCCAGGACCCAATCCTGAGATACCAAACTCTATACAAAGCAAGTTCTTGGATTATCTTTTTTTGCTATCATGATATATGTTCTTCGTAGATTTACTTTGTAAATGATTGATTATTTAGTAAGTATTTCAAAACTGTTGGTTGTGACAAGAATAAAACATTTCAATACTCAATACTAAAGATGCCAAACCTCTATACAAATGTAAGTTCTTGGATTATCTTTTTTCACTACCATAATATATCATCTTTATAAATTTACTTTGTAATTAAATTGATTAAGTATTTCAAAACTGTTGGTTAAAGTTAGAGCTTGGTGCCTTCACTCTCAATGGAATTGGACTCTCTTAATCTGAAAATGAAACAAACTGTTTCAGGTGAATTTTCATCAACACCAAATTGGGAGATGTCAAGTACTACATCAAAACCTATTAAGATTCAGGTACAAGAAGCTTTGTGTTATGCTTGTGTTGTCAATGTTGAAGTTCAGGAGCATTTCCTGTTTTACAGAGTTTTATGTATTTGTGCTTTTTGTTTTTAATTTTGAACATGGCTCAACATTGTTAGAGGTTAAGAAAATTGGGTGTGATTTGTAACAATATATCAATACTATTATTGTATTTTATGTTTAATCATACAATTTATTTTCAGTGATACTTACAAGGAAGAGATATATAGCTACTCTGAAGTGTGAACGTCCTTTTCTTATGATGTCATATAGTGAACGTTCTTCTGTGTAGCTAATAAATCCTGTGACCCATATGTAGTGGTAGTAGCCAAGCGAGCTGCTGGTCATTGACTTTGTGTTTCACATTGACCTTGATATTGTTACTAGATAGTCTATTTGGTGTGGTTGTTTCACGTTCACATGAAACAAGGACGATCATATGATCACTTGGTTCCATAATGGCTCTAATTCCCAGCATCCATCTTCAGTAGGTCATTTTGAAATTGTGAAGAGATATGGGGTCATCTAAAAAAATGGTTACACCGTTTTTTATATACGTCAATATTAGTTGTTGAAAGAATCGGCCAAACTATGTATGACTTCCTTATTCATGTGGAAGCTATTTGGGATTGGTTGACCTCCTTTGAACCAACTTTGGGATACAAATGATGCTAAGAAATATGAGTCTTTATAGGTTAATATTTTTGCAAATATTTTCACTTTAGCACTATGTAATTTTGATACATTTTGTGCATGGTTGCCATCATTTTGAAAGGAATTTAATTTGCTCCTCTTTGTGCATAATGTGTGAATACTCTTAATTACACCCATTTGGGAAACAATAATCTAAGTTTTGATATCTCTCTCAATTTAACTAAACTTGCAAGAGATTGTGAATTGTAGGGAGCTTTTGGTGTTGGTGCATGGTGTTTGAAGAGGAACTTGGAACATGCTTGGAGATTGGAGTCTCAAGGGAAGCTTGGAAGCAAGAAAAGAAGCTTAGAAACCAAGTCTAGAACAAGGAATTGTCCTGCAAAGGAATTTCAAAGTCTAGGAAAAGTCACCTCGTGTAGTGAACTTAACTCGCTACAGGCAAGGCTACGAAGAAGCTTAGAGCCCAAGAAAAAGTTTGCTCATTGTAGCAAACCTGCCTTGCTGGAGTGAAGCTGCCTAGCTATAGCGAATTGTAGTCAATGTAGCAAGCTTATGGCGAGGAACCCTTGCTTTAGCGAAGACCAAGTTTGCTATAGTGAGCATTGTTGTTTTGAACCAAAATTTCAAAATTTGCACTTTTACCCCTTAGGCTTTATTTAGCAAAATTTGAATGATGTAATAAGGTTCAGAGTGATTTTGCTGCATTCATTCCATTTTGGACAGGGTTTTAGCTTTTGCCTCCTGAGAATTCTTACTTCTCCTCTTGTTCCTCTATTGAAGAACCTCAAATTTTCATCATTCTCCAACATTCTCCTTTTTTTTTCTTTAGTTTATTGCACTCTTTTTGTTTATGAATCTTATAGCCTTCATTATGGATGAGCAGTTTTTATACTAGCTCAAGGGTTTTCAAGAGCTAGGGTGTATGTTTGAGACAATGAGCTTAAATGCAACTTGTTTGGTTTCCTTCATTCCTTTTATTAATTGTGTGATTTTTATGTTGATTGATGTAATCAGTGCATGGGTATACTCTCGATTTTTCATATCTTCCATGATTGTATTAGATGCAAATGACTAAGAAGGTTGATTGAGTTTAGCTAACTCAATTGATTGGTAAAGCTTAATCAACAGAGGAATTGGGATTATTTTGGTCAAGAAACTAGGTTAATACAATTGAACCTTAAATTGGCATATGTATATAAGGGTTGTAATTGCAATTACTTCCATATTTATGTTAATGTTTCTCTCCAATGACCTTGAGTCTCTTCACCACCCTAGTTATTGTCTCTCCAGTGACCTTGAGTCTCTCTTAAACAAATTCTTTCTCTTCTTAGTAATACCTCCTTTGCTTTATCCACCACCTCAGGTAATGTTAGATGGTATTTTGATTATGCTTGTTCCCACCATGTGACTTCTCTATCTCACATTTTTTCCTTCATTGTCTACCACAAATGTTGCACCCTCTATCCATATACTGATAGACCCCCTATGCACATTAGTCATGAGGGCTCCATCTCATGTCCAATCTTACTTGGCCTAATCCATATCTTATCCTGATTGAATTCCAACATTATCTCTGAGGTTAGTAATGTGATCTTGGATATGACTTCATATTTTCTTCTTCTGGTTGGTGTGCACATGACAATTGACAAGACAAGTCATCGGGACTAAATGTAAGGTTAGAAGATTATTTGAGCTCACTGATTTTCATGTTCCTTTTGATCAAATCTATGTGTTGCTTTATGCTATCTTCCCTCCAGCTATGGTATTAACATCTTGTTCATAGCTCCCAAGGAAAAATGCTTCCTCTCATCTTTGTAGGAACCTTGGCATCTATTAGTAATGGGTTTTTTAATTGTATTTCATGTCAAACTATGAAACAACCTACTTTGTCTTTTAATAAAGTGCATCAATTTCTTATTCTCCTTTTAATCTTGTGCATTTAGATGTTTGGGGATCAGCTTTCTCTATAGGAGGGTCTTGCAATTTTATAAAATTTATTGATGATTACTCACTTTTTGCTTGGATTTATTTAACGAACAATTGTTGGGAATTGCCTTAGATTTATATTGATTTTCCACATTGATTGAAACACAATTTTATAAAATAATTAAAGTTTTTTGTCATTATAATGTAATGGAATATTAAGACACAAAGCTTATAACTTTTATTGTTGGATAAGGAACTTCATTTGACTTTTCTTGAACTAGTACCTCTCAACAAAATGGCTGTCTAAGAGTAAGTATCATCACATTTTGACTCTGTTCATGCTATGTTCATCTATTCCTCTTGTCTTCAATGTGCTTGGGGTTAAGCTACCCTAATTGTTGTCTTTTCATCAATCATCTTCCATCTTCTATCCTTGGTAACATTTCTCATTTTGAGCATCTTTATCATACTCCTCCAAACTATAATTTTCTCAAAGTCTTTGGTGGTGTTGTTTTGTTCTTCTCCAACTGCATGTGCATACTAAACTTGAACCTCATTTTTGTTGTCTCTTGGCTATAGGATATAACAGAAAGGTTATCATTGTTGGGATCCCATATCCTAACTTATCTGTATCTCATGTCATGTGATCCATCTACCTAGAGTCATTTCTTGCTAACCCTTCTGTTAACCTTTTTCCTAGTGACATTGATGTAGGTTCTTCATGTCATCTCATAGCCCGTTCTGATACTTCAACGGCTCTTGATGACCTAATTCTAGATGTAGATTCTATATTTGCTCCTGAGAATAAGTCTAATAATTGTTAGTTTAACTATAAGGCTAGAAACCTCCCAAAATTAATTCCTTATTGTTGGTGGAAGCCCTTGGCAACCAACTTGGCCTTATTTTTTAATACTGCCATTTGGATGTTTCTTAATACAAAATACCAGTTGCAACCTTTTGCTTGCTTATTAGGTGGGAAGGGAACAAGGGATGTTAGTCTTTCGAAGGACATTAAATTCCTCCTACATTTTTTTAAAGTAGTGAGGGTTGCCCAAGGCTTGTAGGACGGAGAGGCTCAATATGCAACAATTCAAGGGAGGAAAGGATTGAATTTGAGTGAGCATTCAACCATGGAGATGGCAATCACGCCTTATCGCTTGGAAGAAGAGGTAACCATGACGGACTTCTATATGTCAGCAACACTGCCCGCCATGGGAAGCTACCAACAAGAGAAGCTTTAATCCCTTGATGATGTCCAAGCTCCATTCGAAGCCTAGTGATGACAAACGACGATCCTCCACTAATTTTAGTCTTCTACAACGGCAATAGGAAGGTGATAGTGAGCTGGAGGAGTGCATCTACAGGAGATGAGCAGGTAGGTTTGGGTCAACACTAAGAGAAAGTATCATCACATTCTGACTCTGCTCGTGCTATGCTTATCTCTTCTTCTTGTCTTCAGGTGCTTAGGGTTGAAGCTACCATAATTGTCGTCTTGTCATCAGTCATCTTCCATCTTCTATCCTTGTTAACATTTCTCATTTTGAGCATCTTTTTCATACTCCTCTAAACTATAATTTTCTCAAAGTCTTTGGTGGTTTTTGTTTTGTTCTTCTAACTGCATATGCATACCAAAGTAAAACATTGTGCTTGTTTTTGTTGTCTTCTTGGCTATAGGATAGAATAGAAAGGTTATCATTGTTTGGATCCCATATCCCAACTTATCCATATCTCACATCATGTGATCCCCTTACCTAGAGTCATTTCTTCGCTAATCCTTCGGTTAACCTTTTCCTAATGACATTGATGCAGGTTCTCGTGTCAGCTATAGCCTGTTTTGATGCTTCAACGCTCTTGATGACCTAATTCTGGATGTGGATTCTGTCTTTGCTCCTGAGAATAAGTCTAATAATTGTTGGTTTAACTATAAGGCTGAAGACTTCCCCAAAATCAATTTCTTTCCTGTTGGTGAAAGCCTTGGCAACCAACCTGGCCTTATTTTTCAATACTACCATCTGGATTTTTCTTGATACAAAATACCTAGTTGCAACCTTTTGCTTGCCTTTTTGGTTGGAAGGGGACAAGGGATGTTAGTTTTCGAAGGACATTAAATTCCTCCTACATTTTTTTAAAGTAGTGAAGGCCTAAGGCTTGTAAGGAATTGCAGGCTCAATATGCAACAATTTAGGGAGGAAATGATTGAATTTAAGTGAGCATTCCACCATGGAGATGGCAATCATGCGGCTCTATCACATGGAGGAAGAGATAACAATGACAAGACTTCTTGCGGTGGTGGTAACACCGCCATGGAGCTGCCAACAAGACAAGCTTTAATCCTGATGATGTCCAACACCATTCGAAGCATAGTAATGACAAGGGGTGATCCCCATTGGTTTTAATCTTTAGCGACAGCGAGAGGAAGGAGGTGAGGCGGGAGGAGTGCGTCTATAGGAAATGAGGAGGTAGGTTTGGGTCAGCATTGGCATCACACTTTCCAAAGCTAGGAATTGGGTTTTTGGGCCAAGCCCAATTGGGTAATTATAAAAGCCTATTTCTCCTAGTGGAAGATATGTGAAGTTTTCTCCTACTAGATCATGACCAATCGAATTGGGTTCCACCATTGAAACAATAGAGTCATATTGGATTTAGTATCATCGACTTTATTTTAAACAATGAGATTCGGAGGAAATTTTATTTTTGTGCAATGGAATGGGAATAATTGTTTTTAGAATTCATTGTTATTTTTTTGAAGAAAAAATAATAATTTTGACCAAAAATAAAAGAAAAATAATTGTAATTAGGATTTAAAGTGTGTTTTTAGCAACTTTGAGAGCAAAGTTGATTTGAAGGGAGGGTATTGTTACAAGTATAATGCTATAACAAGTATAATGAGCCTAAATAGCCCAATTAGTAGAGTTATTTATTGGAAAATAGTATAAATAAATATATTAGTGATTGTATTGGGTAATTGATACGTGAAATGTCCCTTCATCTCTCTTCTCTCTAGAATTCTCTCTTCTATTCTATCCCCTTTAATTTCCTCCTAGTTCTATAATTCTCCTATCTCATATTCCTTTCCATTTCATATTATTATTTTTTGGTCCATATTAATTCTTTGATTAGACACCAAGATACAAATTATTGGGCCTTGAAGTTCTATATCAAGAAGCAATTCTTAAAATTGTTTGGTGGACATCAATAAGTCTTTGATTGCTCATGTCGCTAATAACCATAATATTAAAAATCCGGGTTTCAGAAATGGTCCGGACACTGGTTAGTTTGGCTTCAATCAGACAGGATAAGTAATAAACCGGTCAAACCCGGAGTTGATCGGCAGGCGAACTGGCGGGTAGGGGGAGTCAAACTGGTTCGTGCGCGTGCATCCTTGAGGCTTGTATGTGCTGTGCGCGTGCTCCTATGCGTGCCTCATGTGCCTCCGCGTGTGTGTGCTATGATGTGTTGTGCGCTTGCGTGCGTTGGAAATTTGGTGCCTCCTGTGCGTGCTTTGGAAAGTTGGAATAATTCCAATAATTCCAAAACCAATATGTGGGTGGGAGTCGAACCTAGCTTGGGTTGGCAGCATGAGCACACCTCAACCACTAGGCCACTTTCTCCTTTGATAAATATAGTGTCACAAAATATATATATTACATTCTTATATATTTTTATATATTTACTCAATTAAATTCTATTCAAGGGACCGATGATGGCAAGGGATTTAAAATTACAGGTATGAATTTGTATTTCGATCACAAGGTTGTTTTAAAAACTATGCTAATAACTAAATACTTTTAATATTGTTGTAAATTGCAAAGTGATAATATTTTTAATCGAGGTAATTGTTATATCTCAATTAAAATATTTGACTAATTAATTAATAGATATTATGTGCTGAATAATTAAGTGAGTTATATTTTGAGGAAGAATATTCAAACTAAAACTGCGCCAGAATATATTATTGATCTATTTCAATTGGTTTTCAATATTTAATTAGTAAGTAAAGAATGAGATTAATTAAAAAAACAAAATATTTCTATCCACGGACTAAGCCTTTATTCAAGTGATTTTGTTAGCACACTAACACTAATTTGGTGCATTTAGAGCAATTCATTCCCAACCAAAAAAAGAACAATTCATTATGCTATATATTGTTCTCCAAATTAAAATAGTTATTTAATCTACTGGGGCTGAGCCGGTTAACTAAAAATACGTTAACTTATTCACCAGGAAAAAAAAAACACTTTAACTGATTAGAAATATAATTGTTAAAAATTGTCAACAAAATCGAAGAAAAAAATAGCAGACGTTTGAATATATATAAGAAATAAAGCAATACCCTAATTAAATCATTTGAAAAAAAATTGAAGCATTTTAAAGTGGATTATGTCTTTAGAATAGCAAAACATAATTCATAAAAAATAGCAAAACATAATTGAATGATCATCACTAAAAGAATAAATGGAATTAATGATGTCTCATCAAGTTTTATAATTAGTATTCATTTTTTTTAAAATTTTGTTAAAAAAAATTAGATATTTTTTTTGTACTGATATTCTAAAGTTGACATCAATTTTGATTTCAAAAGTTTTTTTATATGACTTTAGTCCTAACAATTTGAAATTTGATATCAATAAAATTATTACATCGAATTATCAATAATTTTTATTATAATCATTTATTTTCAGGTCAATGATGTGGAAATTGCACTGTGTAAGATTATTTTACATTATTATGCATGGTCCATGTAACTAGTAGGCTAATTCTAATAAAAGGGGATTAAGATGATGGTCATTAATGTCTTAAAAGTAAATAGAGTTACTATGAAGTTTTAAAATAACTTAAAAGTCCCTCTACTTTTCGTTTTTAAAAGTTGATAGTTTCCAAATAAAATAAGAGATAGCCAAGGGAAGGTACCTGTAACATCGTTTCATCATCAAAAAGAAAATTTGAAAGAGAAAAGAAGAGGGAAAAACAAATAACATAAAATGATTCAATAAAGAAGAGATCAAAGATTTCAACAATGGATCCGGATATGTCATTGTACTCTCTCTTCTATTATGTGATAATCATAAAATTAAAAATTTTAAGGGCTCTATAATTTTTTGGAGTATGTATTAAGAAATAAAAATTATAGTTACCATTGTCCTCTAATTAGTCGAGGAAAATACATAAGCAACATAGCTCTTCCAATTACAATTATTCAAAACGAAGTCATTGATAATTTGGAAAAATAATAAAGTTTATGTCAAATTGTAAAGTGTTAGAACTAAATTAATTAATGTCTAAGACTATTAAGACGAAAAAGATATTTACTCTTAAAAAAGTGAAAGGAGTCAGAAATTCCGATTATTGCTTCATAGTACGTTTGTTTCAGCCTTTAAAAAAAGATTTTAAAACTCAAATATCAACGTTCTGATAAGATCTTCTGGGTGAAAAATCATTTTTGTATTTAAATAATTTTTGAAAAATAACTAGAACTATAAAAAATTATTTTTTACCTTTTCTAGAAGCTAAAAGGAATAAATTTTGAAAAGATAATTTTTAAATTTTTTAATTATATATAAAATTTAAATTTCATAATCAATTTTTACAAAATTTAAAACAAACACACCCAATTAAAAAATTTAAAAATAGATTTTTTTTCATAAACTACTCTTTTTATATTCTTTTACAAAAAGTCAAAAATAGAATTTTTAAAATTATAATTATTTTTAAAAATTTATCCACATATATAAAAAATAAATTTATTTTTTACTAAGAAAATGATTTTAACCCCAATAAAGCTCATCCAAACACACATAAGACAAGTTGACGTTTCATGAAATTGGATTCTTTTACATTTTGGCCGTAGGAACTAGGAATCAAATTGAATAGGCGTCACCTACTGTTTTTTTTTCGGTCTGAACAGGCGTCACCTACTTGACATTTGTTTAAGGGAAGTCGTGATTACAGTGTAATTATATTAAGCCTTTCTAACCACTTCTATAATCTCATCACAAGTCACAGCAGCTGGCACAACTCGCAACAGAAGACCCAAAAGGCCAGGACCCAACAGTAAGTAAGCAGAGTAAAAAAAGAGAAATGATATCTACTCATCTTACTTTTTCAACACATTTAATTGCGTTCAAATAGCACTACCCCGTAAAAAAACTTACCTTTCAGCAGCGGACGATGGCGACCAGCAAGGTTCGGTTCAGCACCAAAGGCAGCCTTCCCTTTCCAGCTCCCCTCTCTTTCTTTCCTAGTTTCCCTTCGTTGCCGCCGCTGCGTTTGCGTTCTTTTTCCTTTTTCCCGGTAAACGGACAGCAAAGAAAGAAAGAAAAGCCGAACAGACGGTAAAAAAGCACTCAGATTATCAGCACCCAATGTTGCCAACCAGTCCACACACACACTTCGTTCGCTTATCTCAGCACCTGCTGTGCCGAGCTTGAACACACCAATCCAATTCCAAACTGAGGAGCTCCCTAATATAATATCAAGCGTCAGACGGTAAAAAAAAACACGAGAGCGTACGGGGCCGAGTCATAGAACAGCCTCATGGTGTTTGTTGAATCCGATGCAGGATTATACTCAATTCATTAGCTAATTATAGTCACTTTAGAAAAATAAATTGTTCTATATTGATTATCATTATAGTATTTTAATAAAAGATTAATTATTTTATACTAATTTTATCTCTCATTGATAGGTAGAAGTAGAAAACAAAACAAGCATCAAAATTATTATTTTTAATTCTAATGAACAAATGGTGCTCAAGGATTTATTAATTAACATAGCTTCCTCTAAGCAAAGTGCACTCAAAAGTCAATGTGTATAGGAAACCAGGTTCTCATAGGTAATATTTGTCTACTAGAGACATGAACATGTTTGACAGTGAAAACAGGGGATAGAAAAATTTTTTTTCTTAAAGAAAAAAATATAAAATTTTATACTTTCAAAATGTGGGAACAAAATATGGCAGATATTTTTTTTTCTTTTAATAATATTTTTATACATTTTATTATTTATGTCTTCTATTATATTCTCCTATATTTTTGTCTTTATCTCTCTACCAAACGCACCATAATGATAGAGTCAATACAATAGTATTTACATTTTATAATAACTATCGATTTTTAATTTTTTAATATTTTAAAATATATATCTATTTATAATATTTAAATAGTATTACTTTTTTATTTATACTCTTAATATATATATATATGTTAATTAAATATTAAATATATTTATTCAAATGAGTAATAACGACTAAATAAAAATAATTTTATCTATTTATATAATTTTTTATACTTATTAAGATTTTTTTTATTTTTCTATCTATTATTTAATTTTTGATAATTATTGGAAAACAAAAAGAGCGTATTTATTTGTTTATTTAAAGATGTCAGTCACATTCATTACGAATACCGGGAAGCCAATAGCTGCTCTGAAAATGTGAACATCCTTCTTTGAGCAGCTAATAAAGATGCTCTGGCCCATATGTGGTCGTAGTAAGCGGGATGCTGGCTGTACTACACCTTGACTTTGGGTATTGTTGTTGGATAGTCAATTTCTTGTGGCTGCTTCACATTCACATGTGGTCATTCATAGTAGTGTACGCAGTACTATCTAGAAAGTACGAGTAAATTTCAGAAAATGGAGAAGGTGAGTAAATACATCAAAAATATTTTTAGATATTATCTCTATTATTTTTTAATATTATAAAATTATAATATTTAAATGGAAAAGTTCTCATTAGGAAACAATATATTTACCTCTTGGATGTGAGAGTATGAAAAAGATATTTTATAATCATTCTAAATATACCTGGAATATTTTTTAAATTTTATCCCGTAATTTTTTTTCGGATATTTGGATTTCGTTAAAATAGTGTCCATTTAGTTTTAGCTTTGCATATATTTATTATTGTTGCTACTTAATTAGTAGATTTAATTCTATCATATTTATTTTAGTGTTTATTGTCATATATTAACATCATTTAATTACACTTAAAGACTACTCACTAAGCCCAATAAATAACACATACCACATAACACATACCACCCTTAAAGTTTATTGAAATAACACATAACCCATTCTTTTAATCAAATCACACTCCACTCCATTGGCAAGTAGAACTAATAGCTCTGTCAATTTAGTTAATGGTTATCCCCTTTTTATGATTTTTTTTTTGGCCATTTGTAGCATAGGGTGTGGGATCGACATGGGTACAGTGTATGATTTTCTTCTTGGAAGAGAAAGATTCTCTGGCTTTGGTAGTCTCTCCAGAGTGAAATCTTCCTAATGATTTTGGGTGGCTCGCGATGGAGCAATTGAAGGAAATTTGTCAATGAAGTGTTGTTCTTTAGGTACAAAAAGAGATAACCAAGTCTTCAACTAAATTAAAAGAACAAAGTGAAGCAAGATAAAAAGGATCTTGTGCCCATTACCATCCTCTTCCCCCTTGGTCTGACTCTAAGCACACTCAACGCACAACCCTCAACCGCGGTTTTGTCTTACTGCACAAACTATTGTTGCCTTAGCTAATTAGAGAAGCATTTTCATCAACAGTTCCTCTTTCACTTTGGCCTAAGTTTATGTTGCGAATAAGTCTTTTAATTTTTAACATATAGCTTCTCCTTATGCCTCATCGTTAGGTGTTGGAATGGTCTTTTATCATTAGTACAAATTCCACACAAATTAAAGAATACCCCAGGAATTTAAAAGATATAGACCCTATCATCTTTTAACCCATGAGTTGATAAAGTATAGACACTCCATGAATTCAGAACCACACGGTAAAAAATTTAAAATTTAAAACTTGAGGGGTCCTAGGAGTAGTTCACTATGTATCTGGGTATCTAGCAGTTCATTATGTGGAGGATGGCGTGTAGTATGTGGCGAGAGAGTGTCATGTGAGGTAAGATGCAATGCACGAGGGTTGAGTTCAGTGAATTGTTCCGGAACAAAAGGTGCGCACAAGGTTAAAGAAATAGATAAGAGCGAACGATCTGATTTTCTGTTATTTCCATCATTTTTTCAAATAATTTTAAGTGAAGCAAAGTTAAATTCCTTGTCAAATAAGATTTTATTGACTGTAGCTTTTAATAAACTACTTATTTATCTTATGATCAAAACAATAGTATGTTTAAATTCCTTAAAAAAACAATATGTTTCTTCTTAATATTTATTTGGTCAACTATTCTCAATTATGTTCAAAGAAATTAAAAATGAGATAAGAAAGTAAAATCTTGTTTCTTATGGGCTTCACTTTTTCATTATGAGTTCTGTTAATGTGTAACCTAAAAAAATTTTTTCCCTTCTCAAAATAGTTTTTTTATAGGGCCTTGTTTTTTCATATGGGTTTTACTTATACAATGTATGATGTTAGACTAAATGGCTTCACTTTAAGGCCATAGTTTGCAAGAGGCCAAATTGTTTGTTTCAGTGCAGCTGAAGCATATGGGCTGGCAAAATTAATTAAAGTAGTTGAAGCATTAATTGAAGCACATGGAGTATTAAATGACAAGTTAAAAAATTTGTCTCTAAAAGCTCTATAAGGTAACGTTTATTTACTATTTTCATAGAAAATAGAGGACAAAGAATATAAAATTGTTTAATGGCGAGAATAGGATAGAGGATAGAAAAATTTTATATTCTAGAGAAAAATATAAAGTTTTTGTACCTCCAAAATGTGGAGGCAGATACGAGCATAAATTTAATATTTTTTTCTTCCATAATATCCCTATACATATTTATTATTTATGTCTTTATTTCTACTGCTCTATTGTCCTTGTATTTTTGTCTCTATCTCTCTACCAAATGCTAAATATGAGTTTGATACAATCAATCAAAGACAAAGGAAAAACTAAGTATCTCCTCACTTAATTGTAATAGAATAGAATTATTTATTTATTGTAAGTTTCTCTCTTTTATAAGTTGAGAGAATATATCAGTGAGAAAATACCTGAGATATTTTGGGTATATTTAGGATTTGAGTTAAGTGGAGTGTGTCCATTTTTGTATCTCTATTATATTTTTTATATGAAATATTTGATTATCGTATTTGCCTGTAACATAAATTTTAAGTCGAACCATATAAATTCCTTATACTTTCATATATTTATTTTGTACTACTCTATTTATTTCTTTTAAGCCCACCATTTCACAACATATGAGAATATGAGTTTTATAAAAAAAGTACAGTAATATGGGAATTTGAAATATCTCGCCAATAGTGATTTTACAAGACTATTTACAAGACTACATATTCTGTGGATTGAAACCATAGTGTCGTCAATGGATAATCCCTTGGACACGATTTCATAGCCAAGTTATGCTAAAGTCAGTTTGTTAGAGTTACATGAATTTAAGCTCTCAAAATAATTAATGATTTATGATTTCCAGGACTGTTGTTACTTGATTAAGCTTTGAACCCTAGGATAGGAGACCTTATGAAATGTTGTGAAAGGCTGGGTTAAATAGAGAATTATTGAGAGGAATATAGCTATAATTTAACGCAGTTAAATCGTTAACCTTGGTATCAATGCCCATTAGTGGTAATTTATCAGAGAATAATTCAGTCCATGAGGGAACAGGTTCATGAGGAACCATTAAGATCTCATTAGGGGCTCTCGTTCATGAGGAATGACACCCATTTTTTAGTTATTGATAGTTTGTTCCCTTCTTATAATTCTTTGAGAATACTATGTTTTTATGATTCTAGCAAACTTATGATTTTATTGGTATTATGTGAAATAGACATAAATGATTTGTGAATGCTGCCTTAATAGTATTTATGTATTTTCCTTCCGATCCCATGTATGGTTGTGGGTGAGGATTCATTCATTGAGTTTTGATTACAAAACTCACCCTTCTTATTTATCCTATTTTATAGATAGAGTAACTATTAGATTTACTGACCTTCTTCCTTCTCGCGGCATTAGAGTGTCAACTTTAAACTTCACACGGGTGAAGCCTTTCTATATAGAATATGGTACTCCAATGTAGATGGGCGGAATTGGGACCATACCTGCATGATTTATGTTTTGCATATATATGTTATGATGGACTGTATTATAAGATTTTACTACTTATAGAGGTTTGTTTATGATAGACTTTCTTTATGCTTGTTGACACAATGAATTTAGACTTCAAAAATAGAATATGGGGACTGTTTGGAAAATCAGGACTATATGTTTTAAAGACAGTGATTTGTAAGTAGAGAAGATTTTATAATTTAAACGCTTTGTGATTTATTGTGCATATAGAGAAATAGGTCATTAGACTTACATAAGGATGGGATTTCCTACGTGCGATTATGTGTTTACGTGCCCAAATTGGGTCGTGACAAAGTTGGTATTAGAGAAATAGGTTTCCTTGCATATCATTAGAGCAAGTGTCCAGGTAGTGCATCGTTTATGTAAATAGCGCCTATTTACATTAACAAAGCATTATTTGAGGTCTTTAGGATGGTCATTTATGTCTAGGTCCAGAGATAGAGTTCTATCTTATCTTATGATCAGTATCCTTACCTTATGTGCTTATGTCTTTCAATTGGACTCAGTATGCCTCCCCTTCGTCATTTTCTTCACGTCACCACCGTAGCAACGATTCTTGGTTCTAGTGGCCGCCTTAGAGCTTTGGAATAAGCTCTGGCCACACTTCCTTGATGTGATAGCTAGATAGACAGAGGTCTAATTGCAGCCACCCCCAATCCAGTCTCTAGTTAGAGATCCTATGATTAAGCCTTAGAGCATTTTCATAAATAGATCCACCTTTCAGGCGCGTTAACTCCAGAGGATCATTAAACATTCCTCAGAGAGATAGAAAAGATTACCGAGTAATCCATTTCTTATGAGAGAGTAGTGAGTTGCTGGCTTCCAATTGAGAAGCCAAGCAGGGATTTGGTACAATGAGTTCTTATAGGGGTATAGTGATTTAGAGTCGCCTACCTGGGAGGAGTTTAGATCGGCTTTCTATATAGATTTTTGTCAAAACGACTAAATGTTAGAGGAGTTTTTGAGACTCTCTATGACTCCTGGATGGAGTGGCTAAGTAAATGAGAGATTTACATACTTGGCACAAGTAGCTGTAGGCATGCTGTAGTTAGACACGGAGAAAGTTAGGTGGTTTGTCAGAACGCCTAAGAACATGTTCCTTAGCCTCCAACTCATGTTGCTACTATGGATTATGCACAAGTGGTGGACAGCCATTGGGTTAGAAAGGTTTAGCAGAGAGAAGACCTTCTAGTAGGCAAGAAGGCTAGGACTCACGTGTATTTCCTGAGGAGCAAGTACTAGTGAGGACCCACAGGAGGGGTCAACAGGCCCAATCGGGTAGAGTTACTTTTTAAATCCCACCCTAGTATGGCCTAGACTCAGAGTCACCATAAAGGAGGTAGCCATGCATGGCCAGGCATCTGTTCAAAGTTTAGAGCACCCATATCCAAATTATTCAGATGTGTGGAAAAAGGCACTTAGGCTAGTGCATGTGAAGATCAACAACATGCTACGTTTGTGGCCAGCAAGGCCACTTCAAGAGGGATTGCCCTTTGTTAGGGGGAGTTTCCAGGTTAAAAGTCAGTGAACCCCTTTACACAGCACCATTTTATCCATCAACTAGCCGTGAGGGTTTTATAGCTTTAGGGGGCATAAGAGTTGGAAATAGAGGCCTTGTGGGCAAAGGTCAGAATACCAGGGGGCAGGAGACAGCCCTATCTTTTTACCATGACACGTCGAGGTGGCATCCAATCCAGTTATAGGTATCATGATAGTTACTCTTTTAAGGCTTTGAATTCGATAGACTTGGGTTGAAGGGAATTGTGAGGTTTGGTAAATGGAGAAAGATAAGTCCTCATTATAGAGCCATCGAAGTTCTGAGAGAAACGAAGTAGCTTGTAACGACACTGTCTCTTAGAGTAATAGTTAACATAGCCAAAGTACCATCTTAGAGTGTTTAAGGCGATTAGGCCCATCCATGAGACCTATGTAGGTCAAGTATTCTACCCCTTATTTTTCTTTACATCAGTTTAGATTTAGGGACCAAATCTTTTTGAGGGGGAAGATTGTAATACCCTAGTTTTAATAAAAGGGCTAGAAATTTTTATTTTTTAACTAGAAAAGGTGCCAACTACCTTTATTGATGTCCTGATCCTAAATTTCACTAAGTCTGGATTCTATACCTCCTTGGATAGCTATATGAAATAACCACATTCTTAGGATCAAAAGTCTCGGTAATTGTTCCAGGAGGAAAATAAGTTAAAGAATGATTTTTAATGAATTTTATGAAACATTTAAACATTTCATTTTTAGTTCACAAGTTTATAAAATAGGAATTTTCGAATTTGACTGAAACCCAAAATTTGGTTTTTGATTTGTTAGGATTTTAATCTTTCTAATATTTTATTTGACTCCAAATGGAAGGCATTTCCCTTATTTACATTTATGTTTTAAAGTTAATAGAGTAAAATAAATGAGGACATTGACTTAAAATTAAGAAATAGAGACAAGTGAGTACTATGGAGACCACCATAATGATTATATGACCGCCCCGCGGTCGCAAGAGTAAGGCGGTGCCCAACCAGAGTGGGACCCTCAGCGGTCATTTACCTTCTTAGTGGTCAAAAGTTTATAAAAACCCCCTTTAGGTCCAGAACAAACACGATCCTCCACCCCCAAACCCTAGAAACTTCGTCCCCAACCTCTCTTCACCTTCCAAACTCCATTTTCTTCCATTTCTCAATTCTAACTCCAATATTTCATTCCTAAGGCTTTAAGGTATGTTGTTCTCTTAGTTTTGTTCTCTTTTCTCCATTTCCTTCTTATTGTTAAGGTGATTTTGATGGTTCTTCATATGGGTCAAGAGATGAGGGTCTTCTAGTATGTTAGGTATAGATATGAGTTATTTAGATGTTTTAGGGGTTGATTTAGAGTTTTATTAACTCCATGGTAGATATAGTGCCATTCCTCCTTCCTATAATAGTTGGTCCTGTCTTGCATCTTCCATCACTTCAAGTGAGTGGGTTCAAGCCTACGACCTCTATGTTGGTCATTATAGTTATTTTCATCAAAACATGAAAAAGAACCATGATTTTAGAGTTTATATTGTAATAGTTGAGATTTCTATTGTTATGAAACTTGATTTTTAAATAGCACAAACAGTGTTCTTGAAAATGTATGGGACCATATTTGCTTAAATGATTGTATGTAAAATTGCTTACACCTGTAATTACTTGAAATTTATGATTGTTAGAATGATTTTTATGTTGAGTGACTATGATTGTGATTATTGGAGAACCTTTTGACCATTGGACATGCTATCATGGTTTTAGAATTCCCAAGTTTATGAAAGTTGTTGTTGAGAATTGATTTAGAAACTTAGACATAAAGAAATTTTAGAATATGAATCTTTGTATAACTTGAAACAGTTAACAACTACATATTCTGTGGATTGAAACCATAGTGTCATCAACGAGTGATCCCTTGGACACGTTTCATAGCCAAGTTATGCTAAGGTTAGTCTGTTAGAGTTACATGAATTCAAAGCTCTCAAAATAATTAATGATTTATGATTTCCAAGACTGTTTGTTTTATATGTTTAAGCTTTGAACCTTAGGATAGGAGACCTTATGAAATGTTGTGAAAAGACTGGGTTAGAATAGGGAATTATTGAGAGGAATAAAGCTATAACTTAAGGACAACTAAATTGTTAACCTTGTTACCAAGGCCCATGGGGGCAATTTATCCAGAGAATAAATCAGTCCATTAGGGATGTGGTTCATGAGGAACCATTAAGATCTAAGTTAGGGCTCTTGTTCAAGGAATTGAGCACCTATTTTTAATTCCTAGTTTGTTCCCTTCTTATAATTCTTTGAGAATACTATGTTTTTATGATTCTAGCAAACTTATGATTTTATTGGTATTATGTGAAATAAACATAAATGATTTGTGAATGCTGCATTAATAGTATTTATGTATTTTCCTTTGTCCCATGTATGATTGTGGGTGAGATTCACTCACTAGTTTTGGTTACAAAACTCACCCCTTTTATTTCTCATATTTTAGATAAGTAACTTCTAGATTTTACTCAGCCTTCTTCCTTCTCGCAGCGGTATTAGAGTATCAGCTGGTAAGCTTCACACGAGTGAAACCTTTCTATATAGAATATGATGTTCCAGTGTAGATGTAGGCAATCCAGACCATACCTGCATGATTTATGTTTTGCATATATATGGTATGTTAGACTATATTATAAGATTTTACTACTTATAAAGGTTTGTTTATGATAGACTTTTTTATACTTGTTGACACGATGAATTCAGACTTTAGAAAATGGAATATGAGGTAGTTTGAAAAATCATGACTATATATTTTAAAGACAAGTGATTTGTATGTAGAAAAAATTTTATGATTTAAACGTTTTGTGATTTACTATGCATATAAAGGAATCCAGATCACGAGATTTACGTGTGATGTGATTTCCTATGTATCAATCATGTGCCCAAATCGGGTCGTGACAATGAAATTAAATGCTAGTAAGATTAATGTTGTGCATTTGATATTAACCTAAGCTTGTCAGCTACCCATGATCCAATTTTCAATTGCGAGCTTTTCTTCAACAATAAGCCATCTTCTTCGGTGCAAGTTGTTGACATGATTCAGTGATTTACTCCCTCAAATTTATATTAATTGTGATTCAAGATTATTGTACATATAATAGAAATTAGGAAAATTATTAAATAGTTTGATCGATCTTTTGACAAATTAAATTAGAAGACAACATTATCCCTCAAAAATAAAGGATAATTGGTTAAAAAAGAGGGAAAATGCCTAATTTAATACGTATAAAAATAAAAGTACTATAAATTAATTAACATTTTATTGAAAATTTGAAACAATTATTAATTTAAAACAAAAGCTACTTCCATGTAAAGACAGGACATTGGAAACCAAAAAGACCGAACCAAGTGAAAGGAGTCATAGGACTTACTTCCTTGGATAATAATAGTGACGATTGCATAAGTGTAGCTTGTATGTGTAATTAGATCACTTTCTTTTAACCTTAACTATGTTTTTGGTATTTAAAAATGAGAACTAATACATGTTCATCAATATACCTACACTCAATACTTATACCATATTACATGACAAAATAAGTGTATGGGTACGGAGGGACAAAGTGGGAAGAGAAAAAAAGAAGGAAAAAACAATGTCCCCTACCTGTTCACTCTTTCTTCTTGTTTCTCTTTCTCTCACCCACCAAACCTTTCATTTTCTCTCTCTTTATCACGTTTCTCTCTCTACTTCTTCATCGTTCATAGGAGGAAGAAGAAGAAGGAGAATCAAGATCCTTAGAGTACAAAATTTATCCTCATGTATGAAGACTTAGCTTATTCAATTTGATTTTTCATGTGTTTGTGGTTTATGTCCTAAGATATGGATGATTTTTTTTTTTTTAGTTTTTTTCAACAAAATGAATTGAGAATGACTCTACTAGAAGCTAAGATTTGTTGTTATTGTTGAAAACTAGAGTTGAAAAATTGTAAATGCATGTTATGAAAAGTTGTAAACCATTAATACAAAGTTGTAAACCATTCACAAAAAGTTGTAAGTAGCAAATGTTGAGGACACATACTAACCAAATTGTTGAAAACTTGAATTGAAAATTATAAATGCGTGTTACGAAATGTTGTAAACCATTGCACAAAAAGTTGTAAACTATTAGCAAAATTTTGTAAACCAATTGAGGACTCTATGTTTTCATAACTTTATAAATATAAAATAGACCTAAATATAATAATAAAATTAAATTTTAGTCATTAGCAATATATTTATTAGTCTTATTTGGTGCTTAATTTGATTTGTTGTGAAAAAGTAAGATCATTTATATATATTCACACGTACATATAACGTCATTCTTAAAGTCATAATCTAAGTTTAAAGATTTTAAAATTAGATCAAATAGGAAATTTAAAAATTTTAAAACTGTACTAATAATATTGTAGTAATAAAATTCATAATTGTATGAATATAAAATAGAACTAAATAATATACTAATAAAATTTAATTTTTATTTATTTGTAAAATTTAATTTTAATCAAGAGTGTTATGTTAATTAGTCTAATAATGACAATTATGTTTATTTATTTAGTAATGAGATTGTTGTGTTTACTAAATTTAGTTTGGTTTACATAATCAAATATATATTTTTAAAAGTTTTATAGTTTAATATAAATACTATTTAGAGTTTGAATAGGTGAAAACATAAAGTCATCAATTAGTTTATAACATTTTGCTACTAGTTTATAACTTTTTGTGCAATGGTTTATAACTTTTTGCATCCTGGTTAATAATATTTCATAACACGCATTTACAATTTTTTACTTTAGTTTTTAACAACCTGTTTAGTATGTGTCCTCAATTAATTTACAATATTTTGCTACTGGTTTACAACTTTTTGTGCAATGATTTATAACTTTTTGCTACTGATTTATAACTTTTCATAATGCGCATTTATAATTTTTCAAGTCCAGTTTCAACGATAACAACAAATCTTAACTTTACAGAGTCATTCTCAATTCGTTTGTTGAAAAACTAAAAAAAAAAAAAATCATATCTTGAGACATAAACCACAAACACATGAGAAATTAAATGGAATGAGCTAAGCTTCATCCATGAGGATTAGTTTTGTGCGTTACCAATAGTCTTATTCTCCTTCTTCTTCTTCCTCCTGTGAACGATAAAGAATGAGAGAGAAACATAACAAAGAGAGAAAATGAAAACTTTTGGGTGAGAGAAACAAAAAGAGAGAGAATAAGTAAAGAAGGAAGGATGTTATTTTTTCTTTATTCTTTCCTCTTCCCACTTTGCCCTTCTAGTTATACAATCCCATACATTTATTTTGTTATCTATCTTGATGTAAGTATTTGATGTAGGTATAAAGATGACCACGTATCATTTTTCTTAAAAAAAAAAAAGTCAATTGTATGTTTGATTTTAAAAAAAGGTTTTTGCCAAACATCTTTAGAATATGTTAAATGTTAAAACAAAAATCCTTTAGCTACTAAACCATAGATTTAATATTAACTTATGGTGATAAAGCGCTACTCTTACTTATTTGTTTGTAAGTTAAATTTTTTTATAATTATTATTTTTAATATTTCATGATTGTATGTAGAAAACTAGATATGTTCATCCCAAATAAGACTCAGGTTTTACTTATTTTAAACACACCTTTTTTTGTTCTCTCTTCAAATAACATTATCATGTGAACTTTTATACAAAAACATATTTCCGCTCTTCAACACCAATAAAAGAAATTTACGAAGAACGCAAGTTGAGCCGACTTTTATTTTTCTGAAAAAATTTATATGTTTTAACTTTTGAAAAAAAAACCAGTATCAGTCTCGCAAAAACAAGATTCTTTGACGACGCTTCAAATATTGTTAAAACTATTTAATATTAATCTCTACTATTAGACTTATTAAATACTGAACTAATTAATGAATAATCACGTTAGTCAATTTTACGTGACAGTCAACAATTATATGTGACCAATATTAAAACCAAATAGATTAAAAAATATTTAAAACAACACAAAAGAAAAATTAATTCAAAAAATAAAATTAAAACTAGCTTTTATTCTTTTTTGGTACTGAAAACTAGCTTATTCTTTAAGAATTACAAAAAACTCAAAACATATTTAAACAAAAAAAAAAAAAAATTGATGACAATTGGTGCTCCTCTATCAACTGATGTAATCATCTCGGAACGAAAAAGGACAGCGTCATCCAACTGATGTCAGTTCAAGTTGGTTGTGACGTATGTACCATAAAATAAACCCAAGTTGCTATAATGATTTAGTGGAGCCTATACATACGAACTACATATGAATCCGACAGGTACTAACAAATTGTGCATTGTGAATTGATCTACCATACTCTAATAAAATTTTATGCTAGTTGTTAGGTGATGATGACAAATAATAATAATAATAATCAATCAATCAATAGGGTGTATACAAATATATAATGAATACCTTGGATCCTACCATGTGTGTCTTGAAAAGTAATAAAGATCGCACAACTTTAGAGATGGCAATATTAATAATAAGAAAAACACTTAAATTGTATTCACAGGCTACCTGCATAGGGTAGGGGATGAGACAAGTTTAGTTCTAAAGAGAAAGTCCTTTTTTTTTTATTAAAGAGGACCCTATGGGGAATAAGATCTCCGTTCCATGTAGATCCATAATTTTAGATTTATATTATATATATATATATATATATATATATATATATATTTGTAATTTATATTATACTATATTAGTAATATTTATTATTATAAATGTTTATATTTCAAATTTTAAAGTATTTTTAAATTTTTTTTTAATTTTTTTAATAAGTCTATGAATATCTATGAGGAATTCAAATTCCTATAGAGAATGGAAATGCAAACCATTATGGAAAAGATGATGCAAACTTTGGACAAAATTCTAAATAGAAATGAAGATGAGAGACATATCACCACATCTATAGTCATAGTCATCCCTAAGTAACTTAATTGTCACACAATAGCCGAACTTAATTAGTTGGGCTTGAGGGTAGTTCCCCACACTGTTTTATTATTATTTTATATATATATATTATATTATTATTATTATTATTTGGGATTATTAAACAATCAATATATCTTGTTATATGAGAGAAAAATATATAAGATATCAAAAGTTTTAGACTTTTTTATTCTCTGATCTGTGAGAAAAATCCCCACTAAAACTTTTTATATATTCTCTACATGTTAGAAATACTTAAGTATCCATTATTTTAATATTAATTTTTAAATTGAGAAATAATATATTTAAAGAGTATTTTTGTTTTAAGAAATATATAATTTTATCTCAAACATGTCAAATGACTTAACCCCAAAAAAATCTCAATTGTCCATTTTAGTATTATAATTTTACTATTATAATAAGCAATGCTTCTTAAGACGTTATCCAATTTCTATATAAATATAGAAACTTTGAAATTGTTATAAATCCGAGCAGTTATTGTACACATTTGAACTAGATTATTTTAAATAAAGATATATACTTGCATAAATTAATTATGTAAGGTAACACTTAGTAAAAAATGCAGGTAGATGAAGATGGGCAGTAGCTAAGGAGAAATAGTTGATAGAGTAGAGCTAGATTTAGCTTACAATCAAGAGTAAAGTCAAGAATAACCCGAAGAAAGATTTTAGCTAACAGTCGAAATTAAAGTCGATTTGTTTTTAACATGATAGAAAATTTTATTTATCTAAGTCTAAGGACACTTAAATATCAAAATATATATTCTAAATATAAATTAAACATGAAACAAGTAAATTTTACATTATGAATTAATCAATGATTTGTGACTATCATCATTGCTGAAAGACTATCAATATTAAAGTATCTTTTAGGTTAGAGACCAAGGAAACAATGTTTACGGTTTGGATGGAGGGTTAATAAGAAAAATCCTGAGGCAAAAGAGTTGACATATGCGGAATTCCCAAGCAAATTTGTTCGGAAACAAAGTTTAGGAAAATAGGAAATAGGACAAAGAGGCTTTTCAATTGGAAGAATATTTTATGTATCTCCTGGTAGTGTAGAAAAAGTATCTGTTAAATTTTGCAAAGGGTTGTACATGTTTTGAGGATATTTGGAAGTTAAATGGTATTCAATATCAATACCCAAAGGATGCGTGTTACGCATTGAGTTTGCTTAATTATGACAAGAACTATTCATTATATTTCTTAACATTTGACCAGAATATACAAGGGTTTTCGTCATGTCATGATGCATGATGGATAGATTTCTCTAAAACAAACACTAAAAGTAATTAAATTATGATTCACATTTCTAACATTACAATAACAGCATCATCTTAATTTGGTGTTTGAAATAATATTTTTGCTAAGTCTATGGTATGGTGTTATTGGCCTTTAGTCTATGTCCTGATGTATGTTTCATGTGTTTGGCTAGTGCTGTTCTCTTCATACTAACTGTATACAGCCTTTGTGTAGATTTATGAATTTTCTGAGCTGTCTAGATTATATTTATATATTTCCTCTCGAGGAATTAGTAATATCGACATGGACAAGTATGGTTTCTTTTTCGCTAGACGACAACTTGGATGAAATAAAAATTCAGTTTTAAATATGTATTGATTATCAATTTCTACTTATCGTCCTAAAGGTCTTGGTCTTTCATTAATACAAAGATTGGTCAAGTTTTTATCTTATTTTATCCCATGTTACGGTTTCTAATCTAGAAACTTAACATTTGACCAGAATATACAAGGGTTTTTGTCATGTCATGCTCGATGATGGATAGATTTCTATAAAACAAACACTAAAATTAATTAAATTATGATTCATGTTTCTAACATTACAATAACAGCATCATCTTAATTTGTATGTACCAAAAGTCTGCAGCATCAATATTTGCTTCACATGCATTGTATTTTATGTCACGCCTTCCGATACCACATGCATTTCCCTAATATAAGCTGTACAAAACTTATCTTCTTTGTGGTCAGCTTCAGATATTTAATTTGTGTTACATGCGTAACCACCACTACTCCCTAATCAACTCGTAATTTCAAGTCATAGATACCAACCCATTTGAATCAAGTTTATATAAACCCCTGCACACATTAATGCACATGCTCAAAAAATTCAGGGAACAGAAGAATGCTTAACATTTCAGTTAAAATAAAAAAGAATGCTTAATATTTAATATTTTCTTTTATGCGTAACCTATACAATAATAAAAGGAAAGCCACTGGAATTAGTTTAATGATGAAGAATTTGGATAGTATACATAAGATCTTAGGTTTAAATCTTATTACAGCCATTGTAATTTCATAAATATAAAAAATAAAGAGGGTTGGATACAATAGTTACATTTTAGTGCCTAATTTTCCTTCCCATTTTACCCTTACAACTCCTTTCTTTCAACTCTTTGTTTTCCCCCCTCTTTCAGCTCTTATTTTCTGTATAGGCAATAATTAAAAAAAAACACATATTTAAATATTTATATAAAAATTTTATATTGATAATATATATAAATTTAATTAAAAAATACGACTTAAAAGGCATTATTGTGACCGACAAGGTACTAGTAATAATAAAAATAAAGGATCACATCATTGGAAAACAAATAAATCAGCTAGCATAATTTTAATGAAATTAAGGTAAGTGGTCAATATGCATCCAATTAAAAAATGTATCTTTTTGCAAATGAAAAATCGAAGGAAAAAATGGGAATTTAAGACTACTGGTCATGGTTCCAGCCACTTTTCAAAAAATCAATATATTATAAATGAGAATTTTCAATTTAAAAGTTTACTACCCAGTTTAATTTAATTAAAAAATCATGTACTGTTGCGTACTAAAAACATGAAGATGAGTTTCTTGCGAATAGTATGGTTATTTTTATTAAGGATATATTTGGTATGGGATATAAATGGAATAAAATTTTTTAGGGATGATTTTAATGTTTAATTTTATTTATGAAAATCATCTATAAAATTATACATTAAACTCATTCATAAAATTTTGAGTTAATACTCATTCTAGTTGTTGATCTTACATTTATGAGTTATTTTAATCGTTAACTTTTAAAATGAGTCAAATTAGTCATGATATTACAAAAGGTGAGTCAAGTTAGTCCCTCACCCACTTTTATTTTAATTTTATCAATTAAATGATGATGTGTAATGCTAAATGATATCTTGATATACCATATGTTATTTAAAGTATAATGAAATTTTAAATGATTCATTTTGGTATTTGAAATTGCACAAAATGAATTATTTTATTATGAATTTAAAAAGAAATTTAAATTACTCATTTTATGTAATTTTAGACATAAAAATGAGTCATTTCAAACTTAATTCTACTTCATATCATACAAAGTGTGTCAAAGTATCACTTAATATTACACATTATTATTTAATTGAAGAAATATTAAATAAAAGTGATCATTAAGGGACTAACATGACTCACGTTATTTTGCAATATTAATGTGACTCATTTTAAAAGTTAAAAATTAAAATAACTCATAAGTGTAAAGTTGGACTAAAATAAACATTAAGTCTAAAATTTTCCCTCAACTTTTATCTTTGTACCAGATACACCATAAAAGGAAAGTTGCTAAAACCTAAAATAGAGCATAGAGAAATATTACAAGATATATTTTAGCCCTTCTCTTAAAAGTTATTTTGCTTTGTTAGTTATTGCTTTAAAATTTACAAGATAAACATATCAAATGAGAGGTATGATTAATTATGAGATGGGAAGGGTATATTTTGGTTATTAGATCTTATATAAATGACATTAAAATATAAAATTATGTGACTTTTATAAATGATGAATATGATTTGTATACAACTTACAATCTTAATCATTTATGTGATTAAATGAATAAGATCTACTCTCTTTTTTTTCTCGCATATAAAATCGCTTTTCTTATTCTATGTTACTTTAAAGTTTTTATATGTGATTAACAACTAAATTTAGAGGTTTAATTTCTACATATTAACATGTCAAATATTTTTACATGATCATTTAATTGAATATTATTGACATATCAATTAGAGGATGAGTCTCACGTAATTATAATTTTGCTACCTTGTAACTTGGAGGTTAGGTTCAAATTTTAGAAATAGCCTGTATATATCTACCATTTTTATTGACATATCAATCATAATAGTTAATTTTCACATCATTATTTAAAAAATCATATAAATAAAAGAATTTGATGAGATGATTATATAAAACACCTTTATATTATCATTACGTTAAAAATTAAACTCTAACTTTTATTTAATTGTTACCATCTAATTTACATGTTAACCACTTGTCCCCCCTAGAAATATTTTCAAAGCTCCACCACTGCGTGTTGGAGTGTGCAGACAACTGTGTGTATCTGATCAGATCACCTTTAACAAGTTGCTGGAGCTTCAAAGGCCTAAGCAGCCAGTTTAAGAGTATTTCGGTTAAATCAAGTTTTATGCTCAATTCTAAAAGTAAACCAAATCATATTTGTTTTTGTTTATTTTTGAGCCTTTAAAAGAAATTGAATTCTATTTAAATTTTAATTTCATTACATTAATTAGTTCTAAATCAAGAGGAGTTGAATTCTAATTCCTGAAAGAATTCAACTTCTAGAATTTCTAAACCCGGTGTTACATAATAGTTGCTCTTGTTTCCGCATGTGTTGGGCGGTGTTAAAAATTAAACAAGAATGAAGGAAAAAGATGACAAATGAATCGTTTTCAACTAATACAAATGACTTACTAAAACTTATTATACAAACAAATGCTGATGACTTCATGACTTCACTTCATGTAATTAATAAACGACGGCACATTTTTATTTCTTGGTGAACAACTCAAACAACACTGTATTCTACTAATTAATCCAGATGCTCGAAACTTGCTAACATAAAATACATATTGCAGCGTGAGAGACCCGCTTGATGAGGATATGATTTACTTATGGCTCTTTAAAAAGAATTGAAATACCATTAATTAATTCCAAATCAAAAAAATTAAATTTCAATAATTCAACTCCAAGGTTTTCAAACACCCTGTCATAGTCACAGATCTAGAGTAGTTGCAATTGTTTCCGCATGTGTTGCACGGTGTTAATAGACAAGAATGAAGGAAAAAAATGAGAGAGGAATATCTTCAACTGATACAAATGACTTACTATAACTTTTTTTTTTTAATTAAAATGACTTATTATTAATACAAAACAAAGGCGGATGACTTCTGACTTCATGTAATTAATAAAAGACAGCAAATTTTTATTTCGTGACCAACTCAAACAACACTGTATTCTACCAGTAATACAGATCTCGAAACTTGTTTAACATAAAAATACATATTACATTTAATAAAATAATAATAATAATAATAAAATACACATTACAGCATATGAGAGATTAACTGCTGGTCAGATTAATGTTGTGCATTTGATATCAGCCTAAGCTTGTCAGCTGCCCCATGATCCAGTTGTCGGTTGCGAGCTTTTCTTCAACAATATGCCTCCTTCTTCGGTGCAAGTTGTTGACATGATTCAGTGATTTACTCCCTAAATTTTATATTAACTTTGATTCAAGATTATTGTACATATAACAGAAATTAGGAAAATTATTAAATAGTTTGATCGATCTTTTGAAAAATTAAATTAGAAGACAACAGTATCCCTAAAAAATAAATGATAATTGGTTAAAAAGAAAGTGAAAAAAGAGAGGAAAAATGCCTAATTTAATACGTATAAAAATAAAATTAGTACAAATTAATTAACATTTTATTGAAGGGAGTGACTATTACCACTTCTATTTGTCTATTGCCACTCCCATCAACATTAATTTATATTAAATTTCACCAAAATATCCTTCTTATATTTTAACTAAAAGAATAGCTAGTTAATATTAATTATTTATTAACTACCGTACCATAATGATATCAAATTTTATTATTTTTAATTAAACTATAAATAATTTAATTAATTACAAATATGTAATATTTATCTAGACACTAAACATCACAAGTATTTATCATCATCATCTTTAATATAACAATTTATATTAATATATTGAATTATTTTCTTTAAAGTTTTTGTAAGACAATAATTACTTAAACAATATAAGAGAAAATATTAAAAATAAGTAAGAATAAATAACTACAAGGATGAAGAAAGTTGCTACTTGACTCGAATTATTTAGTTTGAAATAGATCACAAAATGAATAACTCAATTTGGTAGGATGTTCAGTAAGTAAAGAAAGGAAATCAGGCAAAGGTTAGTGTTAAAATAACTATCCTATCATGTTCGCACTTGTTTCATACTTTATTTTTTTAGCCAAAAAGTATTATGCAAGGATAAATTACTAAACTGAAGCCTACAATAAACACCAATATTTTATCATTCAATATTCATATCATTTAAAAAAAATATTACATAAAGGTATGATGTTAGGATTTTTTAGAAATCATTTACTTTTTTACTATAATTATTTTAATTGTTCGACATCTCCATTTTCAAACGATAAGACAATTCAATAAATTGAATTAGTTATATACCTAATTGATATTTATTACCATTAAATTGATCAGGGCAAATATTATCTCTTATTTTTAGTGTATCTAAGTATTTTTCTGCCATAAGATCAGTCAACAGAACTTCCTTCTCCCGATTTCAGCTCCGTTGACAGGAGGCCTTGAGCGGCTTCCCAGTTCTTCATTCAAATGCTCCGATCCACTGATGAGAAGCTCTAAAAGGAAACAAGCATCACACAACATAATCTTGGCGAGGTCGTCCCATTTCAGTTTGAGATCACCCGGGTTGAAATCGCGAACTTCTCTTTCCAACTTAGAAGTGTAATCCCAGCACTTCATGTAGTTCCCTTTTGCGTTGTCTTTTGGTCGATGAAGAAAAGACCGCATGCATTCATTTTTGGTCTCGTCCATCTGCAGCAGATCCATTCTAGTTCTGTTGCACTTTGGTTGTGTTTGGTATGCTGTATTAGGTATGATAGTATAACTTATATTATATATTATACTTTTATACGTTGTTGGAGCAATCAAGGTATTATATAAACTTATTCATTATAAGTCCCTTATACATTAAAATGCTATATAACTTAATACAGTATGTGGACGTATTAGGTCTAATTAGATTTTAACGTATAAGGTTACTTTTATTTTTTAATATTTTATTAAAATAAAATAATTTTTAAATAAATAATAATAAGTACAAATTTATAAATAAAATTATTTTATAATAAATAAATATTGTTAACAAATAATATATGATATCAATCTAGCTATATACAATAAAAATAAAAAGTAATTATAATTAATAAATATTAAATAGAAATAAATATTTAAAATAAATAATAAATAATATGTAATATATAAAAGTAAGGATCAATAATAAAAATATTTTGAGTTAATATTTATTTTAAAATTAAAATTTAAAGAATTATAATTAAAAATATAAAATATTAAAAATATATAAACGAGTTACTTAATATTTATATGATTTATTAAAATAATAAATAATTATAAAATATTGAAATAAATAATAATATTTAAAATAAATTAAATTTTAATTAATAAATATTTACATAAATATGATATTTAAAAATTATATTTATATCATTAATAAAAATTTAATTTAATTTAATATTTAATTAAAATATTAGAATTATTTATAAATAAATAATAATATTATAAAATATAATATCTTATATAGTGTTACATTAAACACTTCATAATATTAAAAACTTGTAAGACTTATACTATCAAGTTTATCCTATAAGGTATTATAATATCAACCCTTATCCTATTTAATATGTCAAATGGCCCTTAGCACCGATGGAGACAGACTTTGCCATGTAAGCATTCTCATGCCATTTACGAAGTTCTTCTGGGGCAATGGAAATGCTAAATGGTTTGGAATGTTGTCGTAAACGAGCCAGCATTTCCTTCATAGCTTCGTTCAATTTCTTCCCTCTTCGATTTCTCCGGAATCGTGATTTGGGTCCGTGGCCTGAAATTAATTAGTTAATTAATTAATTAGTTGCCTTCAAAAATATGACTAGCAAGGGAAGAAACAAGGATTTTAGAAGAAGGTGAGCTTATTAGTTACAAAGTGCACTAAAAAATCGAATCAATATTCAATAGTAAAAATTTATATAGAATAAAGACTCAATTAAGTCTCTCATATTTATAATAAAGGATAAATTACTTTCTTAAATTTCACAAATAAGAATAAGTTAGTCCCACTATTAAATTATTATATGAACTATTAACATAGATAATATATTATTTAATTTACTTACATATATTGTTAATTTTCACAAAAATTCTAACTTACGTTACTCCTATATCTTCAGAATAAATAACAACTAAAGTTAAAAAATTTTCTGGGCAAAGAGCTATGGTAAAAAAGAAGGTCTAAACAACTTCATTTAGAAGAATGAGGTAAGTTAGGACCAACATGAAAATTAACAGGACACACAAATAAGTCAGTACACATAAGTAAATTAACAAGACACAATTCAAATAACAATTTTACAGAGAGACTAACTTACCTCCATTTGTGAAATTTAAGAGACTAATATAAAAATTTTCAAATCTGAGGAACTAATTTGTCCTCCACCATAAATCTGAGGAACTAAGAGCTTGTTTGAATGTGTTTGGATAATTTTTTTAAGTAAAAGCAGAATCACTAGAAAAAACAAAAAAAGATCTGTTGTGAGAAGTTAAAATTTTTATCTTTAAAAAGATATTTTAATATTACATCCAAATATAAATTAATGTTACATCTAAATATGAATTAAATTTTACATTTTTTAAAGATCTTAATTAAAAAGATCTTTTTTAAACAAATGAGCCCTAAGCTAGGGTTTTAGTTTTTTTTTTGTTTTATTGATTGAATATAATAGTATTATATGGGTAATTATTTATTTTATGGTGTGTGGATTTAACATTGCTTCATATATTGCTTACGGAAAATATTACGCCGTTGTGGTTCTTAATGGCGAGATTTGGACTGTCGTGATGATTAGGAAAACCTTGCCATTGGCGAGGTTTCAACTCTGACACGACAAGACTACAACCCAAACCCCGCCATTGGCGAGTTTCATCCTGAGAGAGCTGGACAGCACCTCTAGATTGGACAACCCATGGAAACTTGCCATTGGCAAGATTTCACTAGTCAAAGGCTGCATTGCCTCTGCTCCAAGGATTCTTTCGCCTGAATTTGGCCTAGCATGGGCAGTGTGATAGCAAGCACTCACAAACATTTGGTTGAAGTCAATGGCTATATATATATATTATACGCTCTTGCTAGGGGGTTTGGGATTGAGAGGCAGTGACCAAGAGCAAGGTTGAGAGGGTAGAGATAGAGTTAAGAGTTTTTTTTTTTTTTAGGTATTGGAGTGCCAAAAAAAGAGTTAATTTTTTTTTTAAATTGAAAAGATGGTGAAACCTGATGAAACCATGGATTCTATAAAACAGATTTCAGAGGATATCCTTCATCACAATGTAAGTTATATATTATTTTAATTTAATTTTTTGTTTACGTTTTTATGAAATTTAGTTACCATAAATTATTTAGGAAAATTGTTTTTTTATTCATCATAATAAAAAAATTTATACTATCCTTTGTTATAAAATAAATAATAAAACTTTAATTTAACGATCTTTATAATTTTATAACTATATAATCCTCTACTTGGTAATAGAAGTTATGGCAGGTTATTATTCTATATTAGCTTTTGGCATTATTATAAAATAAAACAAATAGACATATTTATTAGTTATTCTTATTATATTAGTTTGTAATGTAAAATACAAAAAAATTGGCCTTCTAGAATGAAATAATTTAGGAATTTTTATTTTAAAATTTACTAAAAAGCTGTTTTATAGTAGTTATGAAACTATTTTTATTACAAAATTATTATTTTTTATTTCTGGCTTTCTAGAATTTAATAATATTTGTTGCTAATAAATAAATTGTTTTAAATTTTAAAAATTATAATTTTTATATTAATTATTTGTATTATATTAGCTGTTGTTAGAAAATGCAAGAAACTGTTATTTAATAATGTTTATGATTTATAATTTCAAAATTTTGTGTTTTTACTACTAATTAAAAATGGTAATTTGTCGGTTTATATTACTAATTAATTTTTTGTTGTGTTTTTACTACAGTAAAACAATTTCTCGGTTTATATTTAAAAAAAGTAATGGTTTTAACACTTGAAATTAGATTTATTCTTTATTTGTCATTGGCACTATTATAAAATAAAATAAATCAGAATTTTTATTAGTCATTTTTATTATTAGTTATTATTATAAAATAAAAGAAACTAGCTTTCTAGCATTTGATAATTTAAGAATTTTTATTTTGAAATTTACAATTTTTATTAGTAATGAATATACTATTTTTAATTTTAAAAATTTTAGTTTTATATTAATTATGTTTATTATATTAGCAATTGTTAGAAAATGCAAGAAACTGTCATTTAATAATCCTTACGTTTTATAAGTTTAAAATTTTTTATTTTTATTACTAATTAATTTGTTTTTATTTTAAAGTTTAAAGTTTTACATTATTTATTTTTATTATAATAGATCTTCTATTAATAATAAAAATTTGGAAATTAATAACTTTCATCATTTTTAATTTTAAAATTTCTAATTTTAATTTTAGTTATTTTTATTATAATAGTGTTATGATAAATTAGAAAAATTAAAATTAATAATCTATAGGATTTTATTATTAAAATTTAAAGCTTTTAACACTAGAAATTGGATTTGGATTTAATTTTTATTTGTTATCATGTGAAATAGGAAATGAGATTGTTGTGGCCTCGTTTTATGGTCCTAGGTCCTCCTAGAAATGAGATACATGAATACTTGAGGGTTTCAGGCTTACTCTACTTTTCCGAATTGATCCACACAGACATTAACTCAGTTTTTGATTTCTGCATTGGTCCAAGCCGGCAGAAACACATACATTCCATTTTCCTTGTGGTGACACAGTGACATTGGAAGATGTCGCCATGTTGCTTGGGATCCCCATTAATGGTAATGTTGTCACAGGAAGACTAGCATAAAGTTGACGGAGTTGATGGACTTGTGCGAGTCCTTACTTGGTGGTCGGCCCTCAAAGGTTGTTCCTGGAGGTGTTCTTAGCATGAGATGGCTAGACGCACATATGATGCAACTTGGCATTGATACCAATTGGAATATCGGTGTCATGCTCGTGCCTATATATTGGCATTGATAGGCCATCGATTAATGCCTAACAAGACATCAGAGGTGCATTGCAAATACTTGCCATTGCTAGAGGATATAGAGAACTTGCAACACTAGTTGGGGTTTAGCATGCCTGGCTGCGCTCTGGGGATTATGCCGTGCTTCGCGCAAGGGTGTTAGTGACATTTCTAGTTGTATGATATTATTGCAAGCGTGGGCATATTTTAGGATACCATTTTTTGCTCTTATACCAGTAATCCAATCAGTTTTCCATTTGCAGCGAGGTAAAAATTGGATCTAATTTTTTTTTGTTAAAATTGTGATAATTTTTTCTAATCAATATGATATGTAATAGATGGATTCGTCCAAACTTTCCACCAACGAACAAAAAGACCATGGATGGCTGAGACAGGGTATAGATGGTTTGCAGTCTTGTGCGTATGGGCAAAATGTTACTGACCAATTTGTTATTATGTTCCATTTAATGATGTTTGCATGTGTCACTCCTTTATGTTATTCATGTTATTATGTATGTCCTGCAGTTGTGTGGCGGGTATTGGATCCCTTACTTGATGCTCTTGTTCAGAAGCCATTCGCAATGAGGCACCATTGTGGTCTTGTGTTGTTCCACTTATATGCTTTGAGATAATTGAGTGGTATAGTGCTGACGCGTAATGCGGCAATTTGGCTTGCGCAGCTTGTTCCCATAGAACTTGAAAAGCTTGATGGTGTGCATAATAAAGATCTTCGAGGACGATGGGGACAACTGATTGGAGACATAAATGGCATTGATGGTGTGATAGGTAAATTACGAGCACCCTTTAGAACAGAATTGATGCACTCGACTAGGTTGGTGATCATATGCCCCCGATGTCCACCATCAAATGCCTGAACCCATTTTCTCGAGGAATTTCATCAAGCCAATCAATATAATTTGAGCCACGTTCATGCATCTCTCTCATAGCGATAATTAAATTCACGTTCGTCCTTGAGTACCCTGCAAAAGTTAATGTGTTTGATACGTTAATTATTGAATATCATTATTAAACCTTTATTTAGACAAAAGTGGGAGGAAAATGTAAATTACCTATGCTCATTACAAGCCTCTGCAAGAATGGCGCCTTGAATCTCGCAAGAAATTGGCGGCAATGTGCCTAATACAATACATATTGAATGCTCTCGAGGCTCCCATTGACCATTGCTCCAAATTATTGCTGCTTTAATCGACTCATGATGATCAAAAATAATTCCAACTCTATCACGGGTCACTACATGTCTACGTAGATAGTCTAGGAAAAAATACCATGCATCTGCTCTCACCCTTGACAATTGCAAAACCAATTGGCAATATATTCTGATTTCCATCTTGTGCCACTGCAATTAGAAGAGTTCCTTTATATTTCCCATACAAATGTGTCTCATCTACCTGCACAAGTGGTTTGCAAGTGTTTAAATGCTTCAATGCAAGGACCAAAAGTCCAAAACACTCGGCAAAATAGCCGAACATTTGGCACCAGATCATCTGAATTAGCACGTAGGCCTCTATAGCATCAAACATGACAATTGACCTAGACGGCAGCACATACCTGCTCACACAATTCTTGGAGCTTTGCATACGAGTGCTCCCAATTCCAAAGGCTTTTTCAATTGCCTTTTGCTTTGTTGTCCATGCTTTTCGATACGTTGTCGTGTACCCATATGAGACTTAACCTTAATCAGTTTCACTTTAAGAGATGGATCAGATTGTATCATGGGCTCAATAAATTGTGCAATCGTCTGAATCCAACTTTGAGTGATCCTATGAATTCCCCTGAAGTGCAAGTATGAGGTCATTGTACTTCCTAATTTCCAGAAACCTTTATACTTCCTAAGACTAACTCTAAGAAGCCATCTACAACCTTTCTCATGGTGTATGTATTTGTAATAAAATGTCTTCCTTTGACACATACCTTATAGTCCACTGCTTTGTCTATGCTATACCTCTTAATTGCTCTTATAGCATCCTCCCTACTATTAAACATCATTCCAACTTAAAATTCCCCATCAGTAATAGGTACATCTACAAGGTATTTATTATGAAATTTTTTATAAAAACAAAATAAAAATATATGTAATAGATGAAAAAATAAACTATAATTCTATATTTCAATAATAGAATACTCATTATTGCTAGTCAACTTTAATAAAAAAAAATTCTACCTACTTTAGTAATATCATAATTAAGATTTAGTTATTGCTACTTATTTATTGTAATAAAAGATACTTTGAAATTTATATAATAAAGCAAGTAACAAATAAAAAATTTCAGAGTTAGTATCATATACCAATGTTTGTATACTCAGAAACTCAGGTGCATGAATAGCATTCAAATCCAAGATGCGCATGAAAGATGGCTCCTCATTCAAATCCTCCTAGCCACATTGCTTGAGATGCCTTCACCATCTGCATCATTTCTACTTCATCTTCCACACCATCTTCACCGCTTTCATAGTCATCTTCATCAATTTCTTCCAATTCTACTAAATATCTGTCTAAAATAGGCTCCACTTGGGTTCTTCATTTCGAGCAACTTCTTCAAAATCAACATATAGCTCAATGGGAGAAGAAGAATTTGTATGATACCAAATGTGTCATGAACATCTATTGCATGCTATCATTGTTATTTATTGGAGTTGCTTGATATTGTACAAAGCCGCCAAAGATGGAACTGGACACCTATAACTTAATGCAGATCCTCTTTGGTGCCGGTATCTATGGACTGACATAGTCCATCCACTAGCTCCATATAAGACATCGTGTATGGAATAGAAACATGCTGGATTTTGACATGCAAATGTCACACCCTCATGTGTTCTAAGAACATCACCATTGAAATATATTGTTATATTTGCTATATCACTCATTTTTTCTCTCTATTCTTGGTACAACCATAATACTTTTTTTTTCCTCACACTCAAGCTATAGAAAGAAAAAACTTGAGTCCCACTACACTTTCTCGCTCAATAAGGTTGTCATGGTAGTAGAATGAACTATTTCAGTCACAAAACTTGTGTTTTTGGTTCTGAAGTTGCACCCCTTTATATAGAGCTCTCAACGAGCCGTTGGGGGTAGATGAGTTAAAAAATAGTTTTTAATTGATAAAATCTCGCCATTGGCAACTTTTGTATTAAATAATTATTTTTTGAAATTTTGGTCGCTTTAATTTTTAAAAAAAATTAATATTTATTACGAAATCTTGCCATCGGCAAGATTTCGTTTAAAGAAATTATATTTTATTATATGATTGATGTATTACAAGTTTGGTTTAAAAAAAATTTATAATATTTCTTTATGAAATTTTATTATTGACGAATTTCATACCCCATAATCACGTAATTGTCCCATCTAACCCATTTCATGGCAAAATTTTCCTCTCCACACAATATTGAAGAAAAAGACAGTATTATATCACGTAAATATATAATTCATATTAATTTACTAAAATTACATGCATATCACGATACTATTACTCAGGAGTGGAGGATAGTAAATCTGAAAGGGCCTGTACGGAAAAATAATTTATATATGGTATTTTGATATGTGATTTATATTAATATGAGATAACAGATAAATTTATTTGTATATGGTGTTTATAAAATTTTCCTATGGCTGATTATGTGTTATTTTTTTATTTATATTGAATCTGTCTTTGGTGGATTTTATATTGAAAACACCATATTAATATAAATATATCATCTAAATCCCATATAAAAAAAAAATCGGGCAGTGCCCCCGAAATTTTCAATTTCTTTAAAAAAGTTGCTCATCTTTTTTAATTTGATTCCTCAAAAAATATTTAACTAATTTTTATCAAATATTTTATTTAATAAGATATTTAAATATTATGTAAATATGTGTTTCTCTTTAGTATTGTTTGTACAATATTTATTTCTTTTATATATATATATGATTATTTTTATTTATTTTTTAAATAAAATTAAAATTAGTAATATATATATTTTGTATATAAAATTAACTAATATATATGCCTCCTTTGAAAACACTTTACCTACTTTGAAAACACTAATAAAATTACTAATATTTAAAATTACGAATATATATACCTCCTTTGAAAACACTTTAGCTCCTAGAATCTTAAGAAGATGCTAAATGAGGTAATTAATTGTCCATAATAATAACTATTTACTAAATTTTTATTATGCGTTATGACTATACATGTTAGCAGTAGCTCTAGCTGGAAAGGGTGCCGTAAAGTGCTTGTCTGATTTCATTGAAAAGGAATGTAAAGAGTCTCTTGGAAAGCTCAACATGGTTTTACGCGAGAGCGAGACGAGAACCACAGTATAGACGAATTGGCCAAGAGTGGAGCCACGCTGTCGGAACATGCGGAGACTATTCACAAATTGGGGGAGCGACTGTTTTCCATCTCTGAAGAGCGTTTCAATGAATTCAAAAAAGGAAAATGACCCGTCCCTCCCAGTTCATCTCTGATTAGTAACTACCCTCTTTATGTGGTACCATTATAGTGGAATGTGTTGTTATCTATTTTGTTTTCTCTTCATGTTGAGTTGTGTGTGTTTTACTTTGATTCCAGTAATGTTTCAAGAAGTATGCCGCTTCTTGGACTCTGTCACTAGGATAGTTCTCCACAGTCTTGATGGGGAGTATGTATTCAAGTCATTGAAATAAATTTCCAAATCTATGTAGTAGTTATTACTTATATGCATGCCCGTTTTGTTTGGAAAAAAATAAAAGTAATCCGTTCAATTCTCTGCAGCAGAATAAATTTTATATTTGAGTTTAATAAAAAGTTGTCAGCAAATAAATAAAAATAAACAAGAATTATATCAATTTTAACGAGGAGATAAATATAATAAAAAGAGAGATATTTAATAAATTTTAAAATTAACGATTCAAAAGAGTGAATTTTATTTATTTTTAAATTCTATAAAATTAGATTATGAAATTATTATTTAACTTTATATATTATTTTAAATATAAAAATTAAAATTAATGCAATTTAAATTTCGTACCCATCGTTAAACCGGAAGTAAGATATATACATTGTGGTAAATTCTCGCATGGTAGACTTTTCCGTGATCTTGTCATCATCTACAGTATCATCATTAATCCTTACATATCTACAGTATCAATCATTAATCCTTACATTGGTATCTCATCAACGTGTCATTGAAGTTATGTTGAGCAACCACGTGGTCCAGAATATAGCTGGAGAGAGAAAACCTATAAAGTTAATCGGAGTGGTTCCCCTTCATGTCAAATTTTGAAATGATATGGAAACCACCGGTTTTGCTAATCATTTTTCAAAGGACAATGGTTCAGAACATCTAAAAGAGAAATAGAAGTTTTAATTTTTTTTTTATTGAATTCTATGCATTTTAAATATGAATTTTCATCTTTTCAATACAAAGGCTTTTTTTCTTTATTTCTTAACTAGTGTCCTAAATTAAAGACACCTGTTAAATAAACCCTTAAATCATCACTACTAATTTCATCTTTTTCTTGCATCATCAACTCTTTCAATTCAATCAAGGGTTAGATCAAAACATGGTCCTTTCATGTTAAAAATTAACTTGAGAGGATCCCCTTCTGAGTTAATGTTCACATTTGTCTTTGACAGTTATTTCACTAGTTTTTCAGTCTTTGACTTTTAAAACGAGTCATTCTGGTTTGTCATATTTATAAACATGAATTACTTTATTTCCATAATTCATATCCGTTAATTGTCCATCAATTAAGTGATGACGTATTATGTTAAGTGTGTAATGGTAATTTAAATGATTCATTTTAATCTAGACATTTACATCAAATGAGTCATTTTAGTCCTTCTTTATTGAGTTACCACAATTCAACAGGCAAGTTCCTTAGAAAAAACAAAGTTAAGTTTTCTTAACTTTAGGTTATGACATGTTTTATCTAACCCAAACTAGTTTAAACCTTGATCCCACCTAAATAAAGATCCAACCAATAACTAATTTACATCCGACCAATGAGATATCTAAATAGTATACACAGACTTTATTTTATTAACACAATATACACAAATTTTGATAGTATATATAGTTAGCACATAATAGTTAAAAGAAGTGAGAAACAAACTTTAAAAAATATTGTATTGTATATATTCTAAAACAAATTAAGTTAATACATATATAATATTACAATTAAAAAATACACAAATAACAGTATATCTTACAAAATGCACTAACTAAAATATTTTAATTTATGAATATTTAAAAAAGCATATACCTCAGACTCCAAATTGAGTCAACTCAACATCCCAAGTCCCAATCCAACAAATGCCTCAAACCCGTCCCCAAAATTTATTGAGTTTAAATCTTAGTTTCAAAATCAAGCTCAAATAAACTTTTATCTAGGACATATGATTAGAATCTAATTAGAACTTGGACACCCTTAAATTACTTATAGTTTATACTTCAAAGTAATTAATTTGTTATTAACAAGTATTTATACTTTATTTTTTGGAGTGTACTTCTTACTTCAAAAGAACTAAACCTAATAAAAGAAAGGGAATAATAATTTTAATTATGATAAAATATAATTTCATTCTCCATATATTGATCAATTATTCGTTCTCCATATGTTGATCAATTTTGAGTTTAATTATTACACATAAAAAAAGTTTTAACTCAATCCCCGTACTCGTTATTGTTCGTAAAGGTGTCCCTACAATTTTGTAAATTCAATCTAGTGGGGTGGTGTAATACTCATGAACGTCATGGTTAATTAGATTCTATAATGGACTTCTACCTTTAGGCCCTACACTAAAGATGTGGACAAACGATCATCCAAAGAGAATCTGGTCGGAAAAACATCTAATTAGATATGGATTTGTGGGTCCAATTCAAAAATTATTGGATATGATAGTAGTCTTCACATACTCCATTCATTACATCATATTCAATAGTTCTTAAGGGGTATTTTAGTGGACACTGACTTTTTGGATATTTAAATAACATCATATTCCTACTCGATCTTTTTTGTCAATATGCTTAAAAAGAGGTTTACAAATACTAAAATTATGCCGTACAAGCTATAATTCATGCCATGCGGTGATGTTGTGGGGATGTAGAATTAAACTAGAACAATGGTAAAAGATACATGATCAATCACTAATTTCATACATTTCTTCTTACATGTGCAAAAAATTTATAAATTTAGAGATAATAAAGTGAATTAACCCATCTTATTTCACCTGACATGCTACAGACCTACCTAAAATGAAGTAGAGCGGGCCAACCCACCTTCTTAATTTAGGTGGATCAACCCCAAAAATATATATTAATATAAATATGTTTTAATATTTTTAATGAGTTAGCTCACTTAAAAAATATAAGGTGAAAACGTAGCATATCTACCATATGATTTTTCAATATAATGGTAAATTTTGCAAGTGATTTCTTTAATAAAAAGTTAATCAATAATGTAAAAATTATAATCCTTGTTTCCTCTATTTGTCTAAAAAAAAAAAAAAATACACATATTAAAAAAATAATAAATGAATCTTAATAATATAAAAAAATATAAAGGATCATATTATCCCTATTAAAAAATAAAGTAAGTAATGACACTATTAATTAATATAGGGGTAGTATTTGAAAGAGAATTTAATGCTTTTATGATATAACAAATGGACAAATATTTAAAAAAAAAAACTTGACAGATAAAGTGAAAATGATTGAGTATTTGACTTACATTGATGCAAATTGATTCTCCTTTAGCTTATATATAACGTTTGGGGAAGGAAAAATGATTTAAAAACAAAAATCAACATTAAAAAAATTACTGTTAATTTGTGTTGTTATTAATTAGAGGTGTTATTGTGAAAGGTTTAAAATAGTGGCATTTCAGTAATAATAAAAGTCGGACATTGAAATACAGTAATAGTGGGAAATTATGTTATAAAACCTCGACTATATAAAGTGTAGACTTGAAAAGAAAATTTACTGTAGATTTGTTTTACCTGTGGGAGTGCGACAAACCTAAGTTGGAGTGGAGGAGGTATATTGTTTCTTTGAAAAAAAAAATTGGAAAACAATTTTTTAAATTAATTGGAAAGCACAATTTTTCAATATTTTCGGCAAAGAAAATGTTAGTATTGAAACAAACAATAAGCTACATTAGTTGAGTTTTTCCGTTCAACAGGCTTAAACTCAATATGCAAGAAGACACCTTCAGTTCGAACAACACTATTCAAATAATAGAGATATTCAACACTTCATTAAAATAAAGCACTTATCACACAATAGAATACACACATACATGTGGGGAAAAAAAGAAAGGGGAAATCAGCCAAAATGCTTGTCTGCTAGGCACTTGGTCGCTCTGCTTCAGTACTTCGGTGCAAGTGGCTGGCTTCATTTATTGATTACATTAGCATTCCATGTAGAAAAAAGACTGAAACAACGCACGAGAATCACTTCTTGGGATGATGATAGCTGATGACTGCATAAATAGTCTAAAGAAGAGAGAGAATAGTTGTAACCTCGCTTCAAGAAGTTGTGAAGGTCATGAAGGGCTTTCGAGGCATTTTTGGTGTCGGCAGAGAGAAGGCTCCTGTCCGGAATACGGTAGCCTAAGAGTTTTAGTGCCAGAGTTTCTATAGAGTCATTTGTCTGATCGAAAAGTTGGCAATACAACCTTCGAAGAATGGAAAATCGTATCTGGTTATCCAAAACCATCAAATCACTCAACACCTTTCCCCGCTTGAGAAGACCCTAAAAGCCGATCAATACTCTTTGATACACCATTGAGAAGCTCAATATAATTATGAAACAAGCGTCATATAACATTACATTGGCGATGTCCCTCCATTTCATCTGTTTGAGATCATCCACATAGCTTGCGCAAACTTCTTTTTCTAACCCCAAAATAGTTCCCCGCACTTGGCAAGGTTACTCTCTGCCTTCCCTTGTACTCTGTCGAGAAGAGATGGCATGCACTCCCATTTGGTCTTTTTCCATTTTTAGTAGGTCCCTTCTAGTTCCCCTGAATCGGGACCAATGGATATGAACTTTGGCTCGTAAGAATTCTCATTCTCTTTACGAAGTTTTTCAGGCACAATGGACATGCCACATGTAACAGGTTTCTCTCAAGAATAATACTGCATTGCTCTCATAGAATCCATCCAATCTATGCCTGCTTTCTAGACACAAGGTAAAGAAACAAGATGCAAATTAGAGAAACAAGATAAAGAAACTAACACGTGTGAAAATATTAGAAGATGCAGAACATATGGGTGCTGCAAAAACATCTAAGTGCTTCCATTCATTATGTGTGTCTCAAAATAATAGGTTATACATGTATTGGCTGCTAAGAAAAATTCTTGGCAATATTAGACACATTTACGCCATAAGATTAAGGGCTCTTTTTCTATTAAAAATAAGATATTTTTACGCTCTTTAATATGTTTGTGTAAGGTTTTTTTTTTAATAATAGCAAAATCATTAAAAAAAGTAAATAAAAAAAAATTCATGAAGCTTACAATTTTCATCTTATAAAAAAAAGATTTTTTTTATTAGATAAAAAAGTTGTTTAAAATAAATAAAGATTTTTGGGTATTACATCTAAACATAAATTAATTTTACATTCAAATATAAAATAACTTTTATTTTATCAGAATATCTTATTTAAAAAGATCAATTTAAAAATATCATTTTTCTAAAAGTAAATCCAAACTAGCCTTAAGTTTCCAGACAATTCTACCGATAACATATCAATAGAATAATTAATAAAATATTTACTAATCACATGACATTATTTGTGGGGTCTTTTTTATATGGCATTTATGTGGTGTATCTATATCAATAATATAGTGTTTTAATTTGAGAAAAGTTACACAACATGGCGTTTTTACTATAGAATTCGTTGGACATAGATTTAAAGATTAAAAAAAATCAACATAGAATCTAGCAAAGGTAGATTCAAAGGGAAAAAATAAATACTAAATCCCTAAAAGGCAAATTTAAAGTAAAAAAATTAGTAACCCGCCAAGTGGATTCCTAACAATTTTAGCGTCGAAAAGTAGTCCCTAACAATTGAAAATTACCTACTTGATCCCTGATAATGTTAATTGGACACCAAATGGTCACCAATGTGAAGTTGGTGATGCGGCAAGTTCTAATACCAAATTCTCCCAAATTAGTCCCTCTCCACCCACCCCCACCATACTCCCTCATCTCCATTGCCTCCACCCTAGTCTCATTACCACTCCCACCCACCCACCCCACCCCACCCACCTGCTCCACCTTCATTCACCCACCTGCCACCACAATGCCATTGTGAAACCTCCCCCCTACCCTTTACCCCAAATCCAAAAGTAACCATAAGAGAGGCACATATTCCTTCCCACCAAGTAACCTAACCACAACTTGAGAGCTTGAGCTTCACTTTGCTTCAATGGCAGCGAATGAGTAGTAAGAGGGAAACACCAAGACGAGAAAGCATGTTCCAATTCCAAGAGGTTCTAACACTGAAGCATCTCATGAATCCCCTTCTAAGGCTCCCAAGCTCCTTGCAACTAAGAAGCCCTTCAAATCGCACAAACCTGAAGCAGTTGCTAAAGACAAGAAGAAGGCTCCCATTACAAGCCGAGAATGTCGTCTTCAATCCAAGGTTCTATTCTTCATAAAATAACAAAAATGTTAACTTACCAATTGCTTTGAAATTTATTGGAATATGTGTTTTGGTGTTTCTATAATTTGTATACTAATTGGTGAAAAATTTTGAGATTGTTTTGTTTTGAGTAATTGGTTTAATTGTTCAATTTTCAGGAACTTGGACTCATATTTGGGATAAAGATGGAGGTCGAGTTGGGTTTGGAGTTAAGGATAGGGCGAAGGTTTCATGGTGGTGTAGTGGCAGCAATGGGGATGGAGGCCAGTAGTAGGGGTGGAGGTAGAGTAAGTGGGGTTGCGGTAAAGGGGCTAGAGGTGAAGGCAGTGGGGACGAGGGAGTATGGTGGGGGTAGGTAGAGATAGGGACTAATTTATGAGGTTTTGGTATTTACAAACTTGTCATGTCACCAATTCCATTAGAGTTAATGGCAAGGATTATTTGGTGTTGACAATTGACATTATCAAGATCAAGTACGTAATTTTCAATTGTTAGGAACTAGTTTGTCCGATGTTAAAATTGTCAAGGAATAACATGAAATTAGACAAAGGCGGATTTTGCCCATAAACACCGTTATATTCTTTTGTACTAATCTCTCACATGCAAATTCCATTAACACGTCATAAACAAATAAATTGGCCCATAATATAATCCCATATTAGTGTAAATATATTTATAATAAGCATTAAATAAAAACTAAGCTCTTAAATAATGTAAAAATTATACTCCTTGTTTCCTCTATTTGTTCAAAAATAAAAAAATGAACATATTAAGAAAATAATAAATGAATCCAGGATTAGATTACCCTATTAGAGAATAAAAGTAAGTAATGATACTATTAATTAATATAGGGGTAGTATTTGAAAAGAGAATTTATTGCTTTTATGATATAACATATGGATAAATATTTAAAAAAAAACTTGACAGATAAAGTGAAAATGATTGAGTAATTAACATAGAAATTGTTGTATATTTATTTAAAAAAATTATTTATCAGATTTTTTCATTGGAAAACAAAAAGAAAAAAATTTAAAAATTTAAACATTACCGACGGATTTTCGTTGGTAACATAAAAAAGAAAAAAATTAAAATAAAATAGAAAAAAATTAAAATTAAAAAATTCAGAATTATCTACAAATTTTTTTGTCGATAAAATATAAAAATAAAAATAAAAATTTGATAAATTACGTGAAAATTTACGTCAGTAAAATTTAAAAATAAAAAAATTTAAATTAAATTAAAACTTTAACGACGAAAAATTCGTCAACAATGCCCCTGACGAATTGTTGACGAATTTTTCCAGCTCATTAATGTCGGAAACTTCATCGGTAAAAATTTTCAATGGATTTTTTCTCTTCTATAATATTTCCGATTACATTATTTTTAGTTGACAAAATCCGTCAATAATCCAAAAAAATCTCGATAAAATCCATTAGTAATAATTTTCTAATAGTGTTAGAGTGTGCTCAGGTCAATATGAGCATAAAGGTGTAAAGTTTAGGTGGAAATGGAACATGCCTTGATAGATTAGAGTGGAGGTATTTATAATAATTGTATTCATAATGATGAAGCTCATTAAGGAGGGGTGGTGTAATAGTCAAGAACGTCATGGTTAATTAGATTCTATAATGAACTTCTACCTTTAGGCCCTACACTAAAGAAGTGGACAAACGGTCATCCAAAGATAATCTAGTCGAAAAATCATATGGATAGATATGGTGGATTTGCGAGTCCGGTTCAAAAACTATTGAATACGATAGTGGTTCTCACACTCTATCCACCACATCATATCTAATAATTTGTAAGTGAATATTTTAGTGAACACCTACTTTTCTGGGTATTTAAATAACATCACTTCTACTCGATCTTTTTTGTCAATATGCTTAAAAAAAGGTTTACAAATGCTAAATTTATGTAGTACAAAGTATAATTCATGCCATGTGGTGGTGTTGTGGGGATGTAGAATTAAACTAGAACGATGGTAAAAGATTGAAGATCAATCACTAATCTCATAAATTTCTTCTTATGTTCAAAAAATTTGTAAATTTAGAGATGACAAAGTGGATTAACTCATCTTATTTCACCCGACATGCCATAGACCTACCTAAAATGAAGTTGGCGGGCCAACCCACCTTCATAATTTAGGTAGATTGACCCTAAAAATATTTATTAATATAAATATGCTTTAATATTTTAAATGAGTTAGTTCACTTAAAAAATATAAGGTAAAAAACATAGCATATCTACCATATGATTTTCCAATATAATGGTAAATTTTGGAAGTGACTATAATAAAAAGTTATTCAATAATGTAAAAATTATACTCCTTATTTCCTCTATTTGTCCAAAAATAAAAAATATGCACATATTAAGAAAATAATAAATAAATATTAATAATATAAAAAAATATAAAGGATCAGATTATTCCTATTAAAAAATAAAGTAAGTAATGACACTATTAATTAATATAGGGGTAGTATTTGAAAAGAGAATTTAATGCTTTATGATATAACAAATGGACAAATATTTTTTTAAAAAAACTTGACAGATAAAGTGAAAATGATTGAGTATTTGACTTACATTGATGTAAATTGATTCTCCTTTAGCTTATATACAGCGTTTGGGGAAGGAAAAATGATTTAAAAACAAAATCAACAATAACAAAAATTACTGTTAACTTGTGTTGTTATTAATTAGAGGAGTTATTGTGAAAGGTTTGAAATGGTGGCTTTCCGTTCAACAGGCTTAAACTCAATATGCAAGACACCTTCAGTAACAATGGAAGGACATGATGGGTGATACGTACTTGATATGCATGGGTAGAACAACCTATCAATTTTTTTTATGAAGAGACGTTTTATCATTTTTCCCCACAAATGGTGCCAAATGTTCTGGCCTATATTTTGGGTTAGGCTGTCCAGATGATCGATGGTGACTATTTCAGTCTTTTTGGGCACGAGAGCCAACATGGAGCGGTCCTTTGATCCCATGGAGTGTGTCAGGTCAATATGAGCATAAAAGTGCAAAGTTAGGTGAAAATGGAACATGCCTGGACAGATTAGAGTTGAGGTATTTATAATAATTGTATTCGTAACGATTAAGCTCATTAAGGAGGCTGGTGTAATAGTCATGAACATGATGGTTAATTAGATTCTAACGGACTTCTGACTTTAGGCCGCCCTACACTAAAGAGGTGGACAAATGGTTATCCAAAGAGAAGTTGGTCAGAAAAGCATCTGGTCAAGTATGGATTTGTGGGTCCAATTCAAAAAATATTGGATATGATGGTAGTCTTCACACACTTTATCCATCACATTATATCTAATAGTTCTTAAGTGGATATTTTAGTAAACACATATTTTTTAGTATTTAAATAACATCACTCCTACCTGATCTTTTGTTAATACACTTAAAAAAATGTTTACAAATAAATTTATGCATTACAAACTATAATTCTTGTTCTGTGGTGGTGTTGGGGGATGTAGAATTAAACTAGAATGATGGTAAAAGATAGAAGATCAATCACTAATTTTATAAATTTCTTCTTATGTGCAAAAAAATTGTAAATTTAGAGATAACAAAGTGGATTAACTCGTCTTATTTTACCCAACATGCCATGGAACTACCTAAAATGAAAGCCGGGCAAGCTAATCCACCTTCATAATTTAGGTGGATTGACTCTAAAAATATATATTAATATAAATAATAGGCTTTAATATTTTTAATGAGTTAGTTCACTTAAAAAATATAAGGTAAAAAATGTAGCATATATATCTACCATATGATTTTCCAATATCTATAATCTATAATACTAATATTTCAGACTAATTTTAAGGAAAGTTTTACAGTTAGCTCATAGAGCAATTTATGGCCCACGAATTTTATAACCTTGATCATTAATTATTTTACTATTAAAATTACCTTAATATCTATTTCATTAATACAACATAAATATTTCACATTAAATATTGGATTTCAAACAATTACAATTCTTAATTTAAATGATATAAATGATCAAAATATGTCAATCTAAATTATTTATAATATCTTTTTTATTTTTTTCAATTAAACACATGTTTTTCCCTATTAATTATAAAATTTTAAATTTTGAATTCACCTTAATGTTTTGAATTTTGGATTTAATGGGTTACTTAATTTCTATTACACAACAAACCATAATCCAATTAGATTAGTGCAAAAACAAAAATAGAAACAAGAACTATTACTACCAAGAAAGGTCTACTATAATTGAAGTATAAACCCCTTAAATTACTTCTAGAATCTATAACATATCATTGCTACAAAAGATGACCACTTATACTAATTGAAATTAAAACCCTTAACTTTTTTTAGAATCTGCAATATCGTTTGAGATCTCTACTACCTAAAGTTTTAGTGTGAAATGCTAACACCTCATTTCATTTCTCCTCTATTCTGAATTTTCTTTCTCTTCCATTATTCTTCCTTTTATATTTTCATATTTTTCATTCTCTTTATTCATTATCTATTAGTTCTCTCAAAATACATTAATTTACTTCATCTTATAATTTTTTCTTTATGGTTTATATTAAGGAATAAGAATTTGTAGGTTAGAAAATTTAAATGTTCCATCATTCTTCTTTGAAGCTCTTTTCTTCTTTGTGAGATTTCTTTTTTTTTTGTATAACATTTTTTTATGTTTGTTTAGTATTTTTAATTTGTATATATATTTTATATATTTAAATGTTTCCTCATTGAAATAAAGATTTGATTTTTTTAAGTTCTCTTAAAATAAACCAATTTATTTATCCTTTTCATTTTCATTGTTTATATCCAATTTATTTCTACCTTTCTTCTTTGTAATTTTTTTTGGTTTTGTATAGAGATTTAAGTTTATTTAATTTTTTACTTTGTGTATATATCTTAATGGTCTTTTTTATGTTTTGTGCAGAAGACAACCACCAGATTGTATGTTAATCGTATATTGTTCAATCCTTTATATGAAAGGTAATTGTATTTTTCATAAATAATTTAATAAACATTTTATTGAATTTGAGATTAATTTTATTATTGCATAAATGATTATTAATTATTTTATAATTTTTTTCAAAATTTGAAGTCACAATTAAGTAAAGGAGATGTTATTGATGGATTATTTCAACTAGTCATTTCACTAAACTTAAAGTAGTAAAAATTAAGGATTAAGAATAATTGAAGATTGTGTTTAGTTTTAGTTCTATTTTTACTTTTGATTTTGTTTTGCTAATTTATTTGGCAGAGCATTTATATGAGAGGGATCGGAATTATGCATTTTTGTGTCGAGAACAACACTTTCCTTAGTTAGTTCAATGCACAACCAAGTTAGCTGATGATTCCAATAGTAATATTAGACAAAATGCATCAGTTAATTTCCATTGAAATTTGTTTATGTGTTCGCCTTCTTCAATTTATTTATTATTTTGTAAGGCTTAAAGATTGTTGAATTCAATATATACATAGCCATTGAATTATAATTTTAATTCCATTTACAAACACTAATTATGGAGAATGAATAATATTTTGGAATAAAATTATATTTTTATTTAAAATTTTCATTATGCATTAACGTTATACAAATTGATTGTTAACTATTATTCTTTTTTATTTTGATATGAATTGAATATACTGATATATATATAGCTATTGATTGATTTTTCTTTCAATATATGCATTTATTGTTCCCTTTTCTTTTCTCAAGCTAAAAATTTTAATTAATTGATAAAAATTTAAAATATTATTTTTTGTATCTATATAAATCCATATTTATTTGTGTTTGCTTTTTTAAGGTATAATCATTATTAATATATTATTTTATTTAGAAAAATATAATTATTGATAGATTGCTGATTTTATTTTCCAAATCTCCACCTAACTATTTAAGTGACAAATTTATTTTCTAATTCATAAAAGCTAATATTACACACACACCAAAAAAATAGAAACATAACAAAAATTAATAATAAATAATATTCCTTCCTTTTTTTATAAGCCTAATATTATAACCTTTAATTGATACTAATATCCATATCAATCAATAACGTATATATACTAATAGTATTATTATCCTTTCGTTACCATTTTTAAAATTTTTATTTTTTTGAATTTTTTTTAATAAATTCATGAATAAATGTAATGATTCCAATCTCCAAAAAATAAGGAATGAGAACCCATGATGGAGATGATGATGGGGATGAGTGGAAAATTCTAAATGAGGAAGGAATTAGGAGAAAAGTTTCTAATTTCAAATCTTGAGCTTTTGAAAATCACACACACACACACACACATATATATATATATATATATATATATATATATATATATATATATCTCACTATGCAATATTTAATTTTTTGAAACTTAAACATTTCAATTTATCAATTCAAAAATTGTTTCATATTATTTTTTTTGAAAAAAACTTCAATTTTTCAAAATTAAAATATTTTTAAATCAATTCCACAATTTACACTTCTTTGATAATAATACTAATTATTTATTATTTTTTCAAAAAATTAAATAAATACAATACTTTTTTTTTGTTGAATATGATTATGTAATTGATATACTACTTCAATAATTGAGATGATATAAATTAGAATTATATATGATTTTTTACTAATTATAACATATTAATTATAGTATATATTTTAAAATTTTTAATTTACTAAAAAGATGTACTAGGAGAGAATGTGTAATTGAAATCATATAAATTAAATTTATTCATTAATTTTTTATTAATTAGAACATATATTTTTATGTGTTTATAAATTAAATACTTTAATTTACTAAAAAAGTTGTAAATGACTATAGATGACAAGAAAAAAACAAATGAAAGTGGATACACACATGGATTGCCCACAATAATGGGATGAGAATAAGAACATATGTTGTCTTCTTGGAGATGGCTAACAGATTCTCATTTGTTAAACAAAGAGAGATGAGGATAATACACTCTCATTTATTCAATTATATTTGTTAGATTTGCATTATGTATGCATTTTTAATTTTAATTTGGATTATGTTGTATTAGTAGTATTTGTTACTATGAATATTTATGTTTTGAATTTCAAAATATTTTTAATTTTTCTCTTTTTGAAAATTTTTAATATATCCATGAATACCTATAGAGATTCAAATCCTTATGGTGATGGGGAATTAGGATTGATGGGAATGGAAATGGGGATTGGGATTGGAGCAAAATTCCAAATCATGGTGGGGGGTGAGACATGTCCCTTTTTCATGATACCTATTGTCATTCCTATAAATGACTCATGATATAATTAAATTATCCATTTATTCTTTTTCATTTTTCAACAATTTTAACTTTCAAAATGTGCAAAATATTCATAAAATAGACTCTTTATTATTAGTTATAGGTGATCTACTGAGATTTTTCAGTCTTATAAACATGATATTTGAAGTCAATATAAAATAGAATAGTACGTTTCTTTCTTTTCATTTGTTTAATTATTCAATTATTAACTTATTTTCAAAATAAATTTATATATTCAATTTTCTATAAAATATATTTAAATAAATTATTATTATTTTTTCTTAATAGTCAATAAACTATTTTTTATTATCTTCTGATAATGCATTGTCAAACGACTAGTCATGGTAAATTTTGCAAGTGACTTCTTTAATAAAAAATTATTCAATAATATAAAAATTATACTCCTTATTTCCTCTATTTGTTCAAAAATTAAAAAAATGCACGTACTAAGAAAATAATAAAAAATGCACGTACTTGATATGCATGGGTAGAACAACCTATCAATTTTTTTTATGGGAGACATTTTATCATTTTTCCCTTCAAATGGTGCCAAATGTTCTGCCTGATTTTGGGTGGGCTGAGATGATCAGTGGTGATTGTTTCAGTCTTTTGAGCATGAGAGCCAACATGGAGCAGTCCCTTGTTCCCATTAGAGTGTGCTAAGGTCAATATGAGCATAAAAGTGTAAATTTTATGTGAAAATGGAACATGCCTAGATTAGAGTGGAGGTATTTATAATAATTGTATTCGTAACGATTAAGCTCATTAAGGAGTAGTGTAATAGTCATGAACGTCATGGTTAATTAGATTCTATAACAGACTTTTGACTTTAGGTCGCCCTACACTAAAGAGGTGGATAAATGGTCATCCAAAGAGAATTTGGTCAGATATGGATTTGCGGCCCGATCCAAAAAATGTTGATATGATGGTAGTCCTCACACACTTATCTATCACATTATATCCAATAGTTCTTAAGTGGGTATTTTAGTGGACATCCACTTTTTAGATATTTAAATAATATCACTCCTGCTTGATCTTTTGTCAATATGCTTGAAAAAAGGTTTACAAATAAATTTATGCAGTACAAACTATAATTCATGCCATGTGGTGGTGTTGGGGGATGTAGAATTAAACTAGAACGAGGTAAAAGATAGAAGATCAATCACTAATTTTATAAATTTCTTCTTATGTGCAAAAGATTTGTAAATTTAGAGATGACAAAGTGGATTAACTCATCTTATTTCACCTGACATGCCATGGAACTACCTAAAATGAAGGGCGAGCCAACCACCTACGTAATTTAGGCGGATTGACCCTAAAAATATATATTAATATAAATAGGCTTTAATATTTTTAATGAGTTAGTTCACTTAAAAAATATAAGGTAAAAAATGTAGCATATATATCTACCATATGATTTTCCAATATCATGGTAAATTTTGCAAGTGACTTTAATAAAAAGTTATTCAATAATGTAAAAATTATACTCCTTATTTCCTTTATTTGTTCATAAATAAAAAAAAATTATATGCACATATTAGGAAAATGATAAATGAATCTAGGATTAGATTACCCCTATTAGAAAATAAAAGCAAGTGATGATACTATTAATTAATATAGGGGTAGTATTTGAAAGAGAATTTATTGCTTTTATGATATAACAAATGGATAAATATTTAAAAAAAAACCTTGACAGATAAAGTGAAAATGATCGAGTACTTGTCTTGCATCAATGTAAATTGATTTTCCTTTAACTTAAATACAACGTTTGGGGAAGGAAAAATGATTTAAAAACAAAATCAAAGATAAAAACATTACTGTTAACTTGTGTTGTTATTAATTAGAGGAGTTATTTGTGAAAGGTTTAAAATAGTGGCATTTCAGTAATAATAAAAGTCGGACATTGAAATACAGTAATGGTGGGAAATTATGTTATAAAACCTTGACTACATAACGTGTAGACTTGAAAAGAAAATTTACTGTAGATTTGTTTTACCAGTGGGAGTGCGACAAACATAAGTTGTAGATTGTTTCTTTGGGAAAAAAAATTGGAAAACAATTTTTTAAATTAACTGGAAAACACAAATTTTTTTAATATTTTCGGCAAAGAAAATGTTAGTATTGAAACAAACAATAAGCTACATTGGTTGAGTTTTTCCGTTCAACAGGCTTAAACTCAATATGCAAGACGCCCTCAGTTCAAACAACACTATTCAAATAATAGAGACATTCAACACTTAATTAAATTAAAATAAAGCACTTATCACACAATAGAACACACAAAGAATATCATGGAAATCAGCCAAAAGCTAGTCTGCTAGGCACTTGGCCGCTCTGCTTCAGTACTTCGGTGCAAGTGGGTGGCTTCATTTATTGATTACATTAGCATTCCATGTAAAAAAGACTGAAACAACGCACGAGAATCACTTGTTGGGATGATAATATCTGAGGACTGCATAAATAGTCGAAAGAAGAGAGAGAGTAGTTATCAGCGCAGCAACATAGTTGTAACCTCGCTTGAAGAAGTTGTGAAGGTCACGAAGGGCTTCTCGTGGAGACCCCGTCAAATAATGCCAGGATCTTAACGGGATTTGTGTGCAGCGACGTATTGGATGACTATAGTATTTGTTCAAGTCATCAAAATGAAAAATGTTGTAACGAGGATCAATTTTTTTGTCCTGATTAATTCCATGTATGATTGAACGGAAGAAAGTTACCAGATCTTTATTGCTCATGTCCAGATCATCCATTATGATTCCCTTGTCCTTAAGCAGTTGAACATCACTTTCACAACAGATCAAAGCATTGAAAAACAAAGCGGCCGAAGTGCATTTGCATTTGAAAGTTCCACTTGCTTCCATTTTATGATGTTCCCAAGCAATCAAATTCAGCCACCGTGCTTTCGTTGTTTCAGTGATGAACAATTTTGGAATATCCAGTCCACTACTGGAGTTGAATCTTATCCTAAAATCGAAAGCCCAGTCCTCGTCGTAGGAATGTACAGGATTGAATTTGACCCCAGCAGCTCGAAGCATGGTTGCACATCGATCTAGTTGTACGGGCTTTTTATCTCCTCTGATTTCCAGAATAAGTTGATTGCTTCCCTGACCATCCTTTAGGTCCATAGAGATGTACGAGTGGACAAGTTCAACAAGGTTAGAGGCATTTTTGGTGTCGTCAGAGGGCAGGTTCCTATCCGGAATCTCGTAGCCAAAGAGATTTAGCGCCAGAGTTTCTATAGAGTGATGTGTCTCACCGAAAAGTTGGTGATACAACTTTCGAAGAATGGAAAATGGTATCTGGTTATCCAACACCAACAAATCACTCAATATCTTTTCACACTCTTCCCGTGACAAAGAAGAATTGAAATACAGATCCATTAATCCATCATTGAGAAGCTCAAGCACGAAACAAGCGTCATATAAAATTATGTTGACCATGTCCCTCGATTTCATCAGTTTGGGATCATCCACATACCTTTCGAGAGCTTCTTTTTCTTGCTCCAAAAGTTCCCCACACTTGGCAAGGTTACTCTCTGCATTCCCTTGTACTCTATCAAGAAGAGATGACATGCACTCCCATTTGGTCTTTTCCATTTTCAGTAGGTCCCTTGTATTCCCCCTGAATCGGGGACCAATGGAGACAACCTTTGGCTTGTAAGAATCCTCATTCTCTTTACGAAGCTTTTCTGGCACAACGGACTTGTTTGATATATTAGATTTCTCTCCAGAATGATACTGCATTGCTCTCATAGATGCCATCCAGTCTATGACCTCTTTCTAGACACAAGAAAAAGAAACAAGATGCAAATTAGAGAAACGAGATAAAGAAACTAACACGTGTGAAAATATTAGAAGATGCAGAACATGTGGGTGCTGTAAAAACATAGAAGAAGTGCTTCCATTCATTACGTGTGTCTCAAAATAATGGGGTTATACATGTATCGGCAGCTAAGAAAAATTCTTAACCATTAGACACATTTACGCCATAAGATTAAGGGCTCTTTTTCTATTAAAAATAAGATATTTTTACGCTCTTTAATATGTTTGTATGAGATTTTTTAGTAAAACCAAAATTACTAAAAAATGTACATAAAAATAAAAATTCTTGAAGCTTAAAATTTTCATCTTCTAAAAAAAGATATTTTTTATTAGATAAAAAAGTTGTTTAAAAATAAATAAATTTTTTTTGGTATTACATCTAAACAAAAATTAATTTTCCATTCAAACATAAAATAACTTTTACTTTCCCAAAATATCTTATTTGAAAAGATCAATTTGAAAATATCCTTTTTCTACAAATATTTCTGCAAATCAAGGCACACATTTCTTACAGTGCAATTTCTAACAACTTAGCAGATAAAAATTTACTAAAATCAAAACATGACATCTTCATGTTCACAAAATCTCTTTTCCCACTTTGAAGTTTAAAGAGTTTCACCTTTTTTTGCTTTGATTTTCCTGCTTCAAGGTAGCCCAAGCTTGCTTTGCTGTAATAGCATTCATGATAGTTGGAAAAATTTTATCTGAGACTACAGATTGGAGAATGAAGAGAGCCTTTGCATCTTTAGAGGAATTTTCCTTGGAGATTTTTTGTTGCTCCTCAGTTAATTGTGCGTCTACTATAGGAGCTTGAAAACCCTTATCCACAATGTCCCATAAATCACTGGCAACTAAAAAACGTTGCATTTTGATTGCCCAAAAATCATAGTTATCTCCAGAGAAGACTGGGGCAGTGGGTAAACAGAGACTTGTAGAAGTCATCTTCAAGAACCAGGAGATGAATCCTAGCCTTTAAAGAAACTCCACAACCTGCAGAATTCTTATAGCCCTAATGCCAAATGTTGATCCTCAACACATCAAACACTCATTTTTTATGATATAAGTGGCTGGAAATATCGTAAATCAAACCAAAAGGAAATATACAAAAAAATAACAAAATAGAGGACATAAGCAGAGCATAGAGTAAAAGATGCAAAATATACAAGTGTAGAAACATTGAAGAAGTGCTTCCATCACTGTGTGTCTCAAAAAAATAGGGTTATACATTTATTAATTGCTCCAAAAAGTTCTTAGCAGACACAGTCATAAGAGTAAGGACTCATTTGTGCATCATTATTTTGACAAATATGTATTATTCTATTAAAAAATTTCTTTCATTGTTTTTTATGTGTTTGTATAAGATTTTTTCAGTAAAAGTAAAACATTAAAAAAATAAAGAAATATTTCATCATAAACAATATGGAAAGGCAGTGGTACGTCTTTCAAAGGTGGTGTCGGGGGCGTCGACTCGGTTTGCTTGCGGTAATCAAACCCCATTCAAGATTTGAGTAGATTTCATTCCTTTGGTGTACCATAAATTGCACTTCTAGTGTAGTGAACAGGAATAAGAACTTGCTTATATGTAGCGGCAGAGCTAGAACGGTTTTATAGAGAGGCCAACAATGAAAGATAATACATATATCTGGAATAATAATATATATTTTCTAAGTTTTACTAGCCTGCAAATTTAAAAGAACATCACTATATACAGAAAGAATATACCGCAAGTTGGTCCCAGCCAAAAATAGCGCTAAATAAATTGGACTTGTAAGAAAATACATTTTGTGATTCCTTACACTTAAAAATGTATGACAAGTTTGTCTCTCATTTTATGAATCACTAAAGATCAATTTGTCCTATAAATCCTTTGAAAATACTAAGGAGGAACATGTTTGTCCTATATTCTTAATTGTGAATTATCACAAATTTTTTTTTTAAGAACTAATTTATTTTATGCTATTTTTGTTAAGAACCAAATTGAAAGTTTATTCTAAAAGAAAATACACATTCTTGTAATCGAAATTCAAGAAACACATACATACAAAATATATTATCTATTATAATATTTAAACATCTAATTAAATAAAAGACTTATAAGAATTAATCTCAAATATTTTAACTGTATTTTCTAATTAGATAGAAACAAACAATTACAAGATAAAATGATATATAGAAAAATGAAATAGAGGACGATAAAAATGATCCATTGAGATATTGGATTTATACAATTTCTTCTATTTTAGTATAGTATAAGTACAGAAAAATTAAAAGGGGGCAATTATGTGTGTGTATATATATATATATTGAAAAATTAATAAGTTTTGATTTTGGACCCAAAAAAAGTTTTTATTTGATTTTGGTCCACTTAATTTTAAAACTTTTCAGTTTCAGTCCTTGGAGTTTGTCTCTGTGTGTTTGGTGCTAAGCAGGCAATGAAAATCACGTCATCTAGTCCTATATGGTAGCCACTAGTTATATGTGAAATATCATAACCATATATGTCAAAATCATGCAATAAAATAATTTATTAGGTCCAGTCAAATGCGTTAATAAGTTAGATCTAATGGGTTATTGAATGAAAATTTTGATACAGAGGATCATGATGTACCATATGCAACAATTAGCTACTATATAGAATTGGATAATGTACTTTTCTGTCACGTGATTGAATATTTATAATAGACAGACTAATTTTAGGAGTAAAACCAAACGGTTTTGGAAATGTTTGGATTCAAACAAAACCAAAATTTTTTCAAGAGCCAAAATCAAAACTCACTTATTTTTTAACCAAAATTATATTTAACCCAGAAAAAAATAAAGAAAATCGAGAATTTGACGGGGGATCAACCCCCTCCTCAATATATGTACACCACCAAATCATCCACCTACTCAGCCAACGTATAAAGAAAGAAGCTAGATGACAAAATAGGTAAGAAAAATAATATAAATACTTGTGGAAAGGGAAACGTGTTCTCCTACCTACAAAGGAGAGAGAAAAACTGAGAGAGAAGAAAAAGAGATGGAGAATGGAGAATGTTTTCTCCTATCATTTACATAGGAGAAAAGCACAAGTTCATAAATGAACCTTACCTCTCATGTCACCTCCGTCATTCTCATCTTCAACCGGAGCCAAACCACAACACCCTCACTTATATATTCCCAAGTTTTCCTTTTCCTTGTATTAATATATATTCCATGGATTCTACCCTATTCTCTGTATTTTACTCCGCTCTTTCTTCATTTTTGAATCGAAGGATTTTCAGTTTACTTTAAAGTTTTTATAAGATCCTAATATTTTGATTTTTGTGACCTAGAGAAAGAAGCAGTTCATCCTATGCCTGGCGTAGCATTATTCTGTTGGTAAACCAAGAAGAATTCTGTTGGAATGCAGCGCTTATCAGAGAAACATTCAATGAGTACGATGCTGATTTTATTCTCCAAATTTCCCTTTGAAGATTACACAATGAGGACATTGATCCCAAGTTGGAGTGCTGATTCAAAAGGAATGTTTTCTGTGAAGAGTGCTTATATGTTGGCCCGCATGCGTGAGACTGAGAGGAAGATATAATTCAAGATGGTGCCACAGGTTATCAGTTATCACAGGTTTGGGTTGCTGGAAAGTTCGCAGCCCATGTGGAAAAAAAGTTTGGGCTATGAAAATTCCTCCCAAGGTTCATGTTTTTGCATTGAGAGTGCATGTAGGGATATGCTGCCTAGTGTATCTAGACTTCAATCCAGGGTAGTGAATGCAGGGACAGGTTGTTATATGTGTAATGGAAGTGAGGAGTCAATGCAGCATCTCTTAGCTGAATGCCCCCTTTATGGCTCAGGCAATTCATGCTGGGGGATTATTGAGCCATCCCTTGGTTATGGATGTGGGACCAGTTGGGAACATTCATTGAAACATTATGTAACTAATGTTGATAAAGAAGGCTTCGCAAAATTCTTCATGACTTGTTATCAAATGTGGTGGGAAAGGAATAAAGTTTGCACCTAGGCAATGCAATTGAATTGCCGGTATGTTGGCAGGCTATGCTAGAGATACTATTCTTGAATCTTGGGTGAACAACCCCTCTGATTTCTAGATTCATGTACGAGTTTGTATTCCAGTTGTTAATGGAAGTTTCTTTTCAGAAAAGAAAAGATAATAATATTTTGTGAAAATAAATCAATTCTTTTGGCTAAGATTGCGTGCTGTTTGTGTAACAAAAGGATCCAAATTCAGTTAAACATAATGGAGCAGAACGAACAAATTTAAATGCCCATACCCAACAAAGGGAAGGATTCCTCAAAAGAATAGAAGTCAAGACAAGAGAAATGCATGACTCAAATGAGAAGAATTAATGGCTCTTACCTTGTCTAGCTGACACTAAGGAGTAAAAGCTCAATATCTCTTCCCTCAGCACTAGTGAAATTAATTACAAGAGTTTTTTCTTTAATGAAATTTTCTCTGTTTCACTAGTTTTTTCTCCAATGGTGCTTATTTATAACACGAGGTCAATGAATCCCAAAACAAGGTTGCCTGATCCCTTGCGTGTTATCCCTGCCTCCAAAAAATTATTTGCCCAGTCATTAAGCTAGCAAATTACATGATTCAACATTGAAATTCTCAGTTATAATATTAAAACTATGAATATAATATGAAATAATAATGATCTATTAATTGATATTAACCTAAAATAGCAACTTTTGTAATAGGATTTAATTTGAATCCAATGACACAATAAAATTTTTTTACACATCATCAATTATATATTACCATATCAGATATGATAATTAACTCTCTCATCTACTACTTGAAAAGTCATGTAAATAAAAAAAATTTCAATTAGATGATAAAATAAAAGTACAGTATTTTACACTGTTAATTATCAAAATTAAACTCTTTTTAATATGAGAATACTTACTAATTTTTCTCTTCCCACCACTAGAAATATACGGAATAGCAATTAAATTTTTTTTTTATTAACGACCAGTTTTATGACCTAATTGAGGAAATATAAAAGATGATATGGAGTGAAAAAAATCGAGTACTACATATAACTTTGCGACCAATTTAGTGATAAAAAATTTACTAAATAGAAAAGTGACATAGAAACACAAATCACAGAATCAGTTGCTAAATATAATTTTAAAACCGGTTTAGCAATTGAAATATTGTTATGCGGAAATGCCACATTTTGTTTAGCAAGAATGCTATTCAGTCAATTTATGCCGAAATCTAAAGTGCTACAATAATAAGTCAAAATTATACGCGTGACAGAATGAAAAATCATAGGAGAATAAAAAAAATGGAGTGTCCAATCATTTCTATTCCACCTCATTTTAGCAGTATAATTTTCGAGAATTTCTCCCTCCACCCGGAGGAAGAAATTCTTCCTCTACACAACAATCTCACCATTCAATTTCATTGGGTCCCACTTCTCACGCAGCTTTTGCAAATGTTTGGATGGTGTACAATGCATATGGAGGAAGATACACATTTCCTCTCGGAGGATATAAGAAAAATCCATAATTTTCACACTACACATCCGGCTTCTGAGCTTTGCTTTTTTTTTTTTTTCCCCTAGAAATATCACCCTTTTTTTTGTCCTGATATCACCTTAGGTATAAAGTGCACATGGTTAAGTCATGTACACGTCCTCACATAATTTTTTCTTTTTACTTTCAACTTTTTCTTTAATTAGCATGAAGTTTCTAACTTTGCTTCATTCCCGTGGCACTCATGTCTTCCTTCTCACTGTTTGTCTGTTTATCATTAGTACTACTACTATTATTATTATTATTATTACTACTATTACTACTACTACTATTACTATTATTATTAGTATTACTATTATTATTATTATGTGGCAAGGCAACCTAAGTGTATTAGACTTGAAATATGGGTCCAAGACCTTAGCCTAATCTCAGAAAACTTGGTCAAGAAGTCCCATGACTCGTCCACATAACATAGTGACTCCTAGAGATTTTCCATTGATTTAACTTGGATATCTCCTAGATTGAACGATTAAATGAGATCTCATATTAGCTCATTGAATCTCTCATTATCCTATCATATCCACTATATTATATCATATTTTCTACAAATATGAAATATAACTAATTGCTACAAAATCCTGAAAATATCTCTCCTATTTAGGGAAGATTATGTCCTAACTTATCACGGGGTTATCTCTCACTATTTAAGAGGCTCAACATCTCCAGGTATAGTAATCTTAATATATGCTATTCTTTTACCACTCTATGTTTCATTCATTCACTGACTTTAGCGTCGAATTATCTTTGCAAGTATCCAGTCCGCTTACATAGACACCAAAGACACCTGCAACCTTAACTCTACTTCTAGGTAAAAACATTGGTGCCTATCATGGGGTCCATAAACAAGCCTACCCACCAGGTTGACAGAACGAGCTAGACGCAAACAATTACCTTAATAGGGAACTAATCCTTATCAGGAACACTTCTCTATTGTTGGATAAATCAATTCCCAGGTGATATCTCACCATGATTCTCTCAATATCAAAGTGAATTTCCAAATCATGTCCCTGTATTATTCCATCTTTTCAATATTTTCAAAGATAAATTACATGGAACCATACTCTCTACATTGATTTGATACAATTACATGCGAAATTCAAATGATAACCATGTATTCATATGATTTTAAATTGGGCAATACACTGCCTGCCAAACCAATAACAGAAAATCATGTCATTACGTGATTATAAACATATTGTTACAGCATGGATACCTTTTTCAACAAGCTTTTCTACAGTGGTTAATAAAAATAAAGGAGATGAAGAAGGGAAAATAACATAGAACCCTTATAACTTCACAAACACAAAAATTGTGAATTGCTCATTTGTTTACAATTTAGATTCCATCCAAAATATATCTTCCACATGATTTTCATCATGAACATTACATTACAAATTGTTCCCACTTTTAGAAATTATGTCACAGGGAAATGAATTGGCGGTGCTGCCACCTCTCGCGAGACAACAAAGCTCCCTAATAGCTCTGGTCAGAAGCCATTGCGCCACCCTCATCTTCGATGAGCTGGTGTGAAAATTTTCTTTCTCCGGCATGAAAAAATTCCTTCCTTGAAGAGCTGTGCTGCAGACAACAACAGAGGAGAGGCATCGACAAACCACCGCGAGCCAGCCACCTTCTCAATGGTGGGCATGCATCCCCTTCCGCAAACAAGTCGTGGTGAGCAGCGCAGGAAGGCCACGAGTCACACCCACTCCATGGCGGCAGCAGCCACAAGCCAGTGCCCGTCATACCCGTAACCTCCTTTCTTGCCTAGCATGACCATCACAATAGCTATGTTGGCCTAGACCCACCTCATGTGAAGATCATCCTGCTGCGCACACCCCTCACCGGCCAAACAGCGGCACACACTCCTCCCCAGACCAGATGGATGTCGACGTTCTGCCATCACTAGTCCACAAGTTCAGCCACGCCCCATAAGCCTCCTTGGCAACAGTCAAGAGGGTGAAGAAGGCACAGGTTTCAGCAGAGATATTGGGGATTTATAAACAATTGGGTCACTGGCTCATAAAACTAAAATAAAAAAGAGTAGAAACATGGAAATTGTAAACCCAGGGGCTCAAACCCAGACCCTGACAATTACAAGCAGAGTGAACAACTAGAACATCATAAGGCTTGGTATAGTTATTTTATATTGCATTATATATAAAATATATATATGTTATTCTTATGCTAGCAATTGGAATATGAAGGATTTTTATTATTTGGATCAATTAACTTTGATATGAATATTCTTGGATGCCGAGTATTATCTTTGACAGGCCAAGCTCCAAGCAGCCTCTTATTGAGGTATGTCGCAACCTCACGGGTGAATTACATCATCATCTTCCAGCCAAAATCTAACAACATATGTTTTATATTCTCATAACCAATTTATTTGTGATTTGAAGATTTTTCATATCCAGATATATCTCCATCAATCAATATCTTATATTTAGACTCAATTTATTTTAATTTGCTTACTAAGTATACTCTTGTCTTGGAATTAAAGTAATTTGCAAATTTATTGGATATCGAACATACCTTCACCTCTTAGTCAACATGTCTTGCTTGAGGATTTTTATCCAGTGCTAGGATACTATACATCTTGACAAATTACTATCATTACTATCATGCTCCTAACATATTGCTATCATACCCCCAAGAAGAAGGTCACAGATCACAAAGGAGTTTTTTTGTAAACCTTATCAATTTTTCATAAATGCATTGTACATAATTCTCTGATTTCTTATCAAGAGTATATTACTATATTGAATTACATTCCAACATCATATCAGTAGACATTAAACCCTAAGCCAGCAATTTGACTAGGTGCTCAAACATTCTCGGGAGTTTTGACTTAGGACCTAAGTCGGCAACCTAATCAGGCACCCATCGTCATTTCACCCCAACTAAGCCATGTTATCATCTCCCAAGCTATGTATTTATTATTCTTAGAATCATTTTATTTATAATCTGAAGATTTTTTATATGCAAGACATATCCTCTTACATCTCATAAAGATTCTTTTTATGCAAGACATATCATTTCATATCTCAAATTCAATTCATTTATAATCTAAATATTTTTCATGTACAAGACATATTTATATCATTTTTATGTGCCACACATCAAGCTTTCTCTAGCATTCACTCCTAGCTAGAAGGCACTCAAGAGCATAACTGAAAATTCGAATAGTCCCCAAATATACTCTGAGCTATCCTAGGCGGACCAAGATATGCCACCCAAGCTGCCCTCGGATCTATGAGCTTCTCATGGAGCACAATAGAAAGTCTAGGCGGTCCTCGAATCCACTCCAAGTTACCCTGACAAACCAAGGTGTGCCATCTGGGCCGCTCTTAAATCTATGTAGAGTTATCCCCGAACCACGCTGAAAGACTAGGTGGTCCTTGGATCTACTCGAAGTTAGGCAGACCAAGGTGTGCCACCCAGGTTGTCCTTGGATCTATGTCCAGCTGTCCCCGAAGAACAACTAAAAGACTAGGCAGTCCTAGAATCCACTTTGAGCTGCCCTTTAGACCAAGGTATGCCACCCTGGCCATCCTCAGATTTATGCCCAGTTGTCTGGAGCACAATTGAAAGTTTGGGTGGTCCTTGGATCCACTGGAGCTTCCCCAGCATAATAAACGCACAAGTTAAACTCCCCTAACAACTAGCACTCTATTAGGTAAGCATACAAAAAGAAAAATATACAAAGCGCACAACACACTTAGTGCTCAACAACTCAAATAGATTCAAACTCCAGCATCACTAGTCCATTACAACATCACTAGTTGATCATAACTTGAAAACATAAAAGTAAAGTAAACAGATCGAGCTTTCACAATGACTTCATTTTGCTCCCACACAACTAAGTCGAGCTCTTACAATGACTTTAGTTCGCTCCCATATAGCCAAGTCAAGCTCACATCATGACTTTGGTGCACCCTCATGACTTTGACGCACTTTCATACCACCAAGTCGAAGTATAACACTCCATAAGACATCAATTACCTCACAATTAGCTATTGTGTAAAAGAAGGAGCAACAAAATGTATCACAAGGTGATGATGAGCTTATCCCAAGTGACTCGCCAACATTAGGGCACCAAAGGCCCATCACCTAGACACCATCCAAAACCCCAAAGTAAAAAAATCGACTAAGTGCTCCGCTATTCTCGATCAAGTCTCAATTGAACCAAAGGTCAATAAGCGAACTCATGCTCTACTACACTTGGATAAACTCAAGATATGGATCCTAAGTCTACAAGTCGGCCATGAATCTTAGATCATTAAGCCTCAAATCTATTTTCGACTAGGCTTCATAAATCCTGAGTTACAATTCCAACCAAGTACCACACTGTTCCAATCGATTTTTGATCGACATAAGCCCTAGGTCGATTGAACACCCGAATTTGTGCCCATTAAATCAAAAATTCAAAAATTTGCATATTTCATAATGAATTTCCTTTATTGTCTTTTCATCTATTTATTTTAAACCAAAAAAACATATAATTATTGTTCAGCCCATTTTCTACATAAAAAAAATATATGCTCAACCCATTTTATTTCCTTTAGCCCACTTTAGTCAGCAAGTCTAGTTTTTATCCATGCTCTTAGTGATCTGTTAACCTTTAAAATAATAATAATAATAATAAAATAATAATAATAAATAATAAGACAAACAGGCAACCGATTTGCTTCTTGTCCATTTGTAAAACAACAAAAAATATAAAAAGGAAAAACAAACGAACAAGCAACTCTTGTCATTTATAAAACAACAAAAAATAAAATACAAAAAGGGGAAGCCAGAGGAGTCACGAGTTCTCCATTCCCTGGCAGACTGTGAAGCAACAGTGATGGTGATGATGAGGATTTTGAAAAATTGGAAACTTGTTGGACAGCATGATGAGAGCTCCTCTCCACTAAGCACAAAAGGATGAACTTCCTTTGGTGAACGGGAAAACTTGGAACCCAGCAGCTAACCTGCAAAATGAAATGATCAATGAGTTTGGTCAAACAACTATAAATAGGAATCAAGCAAGAAACATTCAAGGGGGGATGAGAAGAAATTTTTCAATTACTCATAGCAAAGGAATTCAAAGAAAAACCAAAAAGATCAAAATTACACACTGATACATCAAAAAGAATCCTGCAAAATAGAGAAGGAGAAACAGTAACAATTCCAGCAAAAACAATCCAGGTAAGAACAAGGTAAATCTAGCAACATCAACGGTATCATCATCATTCAGAAATAAAGGGAGGAAAAGGAAGAGGCCGCGGTTCTCCCCACCACCGTGGCCTCACATCATCATCAGCCTCCGTCACCACCTTCACTACTAACACCCAAAGACACCATCATCATCCTTCCTCACCGTGAACCACTGAATCTACCCTGCCTCGCCTTCAAAAATCATTCTCATACCACTATCATCATCAAACCTATCATCACAGCACCATCATAATTTTCTTACCATCACCATTCATTAATTGACCAAAGCAAACTAAGCTTCAAAAGAATTTTGTTTCCAAACCAAAAGGAAAACAATACCTGAAGAGGAGAACCGCCACACTTCAAGCTACCATCGCCTTGCCTCCCCTTTTCCACCGCGAGCCACCACACCTCCATGGAGCTGCCTTTGGGTAGCTTTCCTATGCACTGCCACTCGTTCCCCCTCGGTTGATCCCAGTCTTCGCGCCGCCATCGTCATCCAGAGCCGCCGTCGCGGACGCAGCGATTGGGAGCCAAAGCCAGCACGTCGCACCTTTCCCTCCTCCGTCGCGGGTGGCGGGTCTCCCTCCCCAGCCGCGCGGCCAGCCTAGTCGCTTCAACCTCTCTCTTTCCATCATCCTTCACCACCGCGCGGAAACCCATTCGCACGAAGTCAACATCTCCGCAAGCTCACGGTCGCCGCCACCACGAATTCAGCCTCTCGCCGTCCGCCCCGCTCCGCCTTCCGTCCGCTAGCCCATGCCTCAGCACCGCCGTAGAAAACCCCGCCTCCTCCACCCTATCCTACAACCGCGACTGCCCAGCCGGCCTTCGTGCGCCACATCCGCACGGCTCACTCGCGATCGCCGCGCGATCTTCCCTTGCAGCCGCCTGTCGCGGCCTTCCCTTTCTTCCTCTCTCGATCTCTCTTTCATGCACTACACCTATCTCTTTCTCTCATGTTTGCTCTCCCTCTCTCCTCTCTCTTCTCATTCTCTGCTTCTCTTCTCTCAATGTATGTGTGTGTTGGTGACAAAAGTGTGTGGGTATGCCTGGTGCTTGTGTGGTTGAGTCATCCACTTGTGTCACGTGTGCGTGTGTTTGTGTTCGTGTATGTGTAAGATAATAGAGTTAAGGAATTATTATTTATTGGGTTTGAGTTTTGTTTGGTGTAAAATAAAAATTTATTTAACTTGGTTCAAAATAAACCCTTGAATAGTTTGATTTACTATAAAGAGAGTTTGTGACATGTTTAGTAGTTATTTTAAATTATTCAAGTAGAATTAGAAATTAATTATAAAAGTGACTTAATTATGTAAAAATAAAAACAAAAATAAAAAGAGTGATTTAATTACCTTGTTTTAATGAATTTTGTCTAAAAATGTATTCAAAAAAATTTTAAAAAGAAAATTATAAAAGAAAATAGTAATTAGGACTCTCATTTTTGTGTTTATTTATTTTATATGGGTACGTGTTTTGCTTAAGTTAATTGTGTAATTGTGTTTATGAATTAATTTTTTAGTTTAATTCTCTTATACGTTTATGTACTTTATTCAAATTAATTGTGTATTTATGAATTAGCTTTATCAGTTCTTGTTAAAATTAGAGTTTTGTCTAAAAAAGTTTTATTCATCTTGGATCTAAAATAAATACTTGGGTATTTTGTTTTACTAAAAAGAGTATTTGAATTAATTAATTGGTAAAATTATAAATTTTGAATAAAATTAACTGAGTCGTGACGGCTTAATTCTATATTCTGGAATATTTTAGCTGTGACAGCTTGATATTCAAAATCTCATTTTAAAATTAAAATAATAAAAATAATAATTACTTTTACAGAACTACGTGACTTTGAATTCCCCATTGCAGGAGGATACGTAGGAGGCGATTAATCCCTGTCAAGTCAAAATTAAATTTTCATAATTTGCCTTATTTGTAAATTTTTGTTTTTATGAGATATTTTATTTAATTTAAACAATCATTTCTTTAGGAAATATTTCATTTCAAATAAAAAGGGTTAATTTAGTCGGACGGCTTGTTAACTCAATATTCTGGACATCTGAGTTGTGACAGCTTGATGTTCCAAATTTTCTTTAAAAGCATGTTCTCTTTTATATTTTATTTTATTTTTGTAAAAATATCAAAATAAATTTTTATCTTATTTGTAAATATTTATAATTCATGAGAGATTTTCATTTTCATATATTTAGTTTAAATTTGTTACTTATTTGTGAAATATTGTATTTTGAATAAAAAATGTTAATTTAACCGTAACGGTTTGTTAACACAGTATTTTAACACCTGAGTTGTGACGCTTGGTGTTTTCTCAATTTATTTTTAAAGTTTTGTTGTAAATAAAAATATAAAAATGAATGTTTTGAAAGGTTATTAATAATTTGCACAAATCAATTAAGGTAGTTTAAGGACGGGTGTACTGGGGTGCGTAGGATTAAATCCCTACCCTTCCCTATGCATAACCGACTCCGAGCTCAAATCTGGTTTCAAAGATCAATTTTTAATAAAGCGGGTTTTTCCATGTTTTCCCAATTTAAATAAACTTGGTGGCGACTCCCAATTTTAACAACTTAATTTTTCGCCGTTCGCGATCCGGTTGCGACAGATGGCGACTCCACTGGGAATTTTAGTCAAGCCTAAATAATTGATTGTGCATATTATTATAACTTCTTTTTAGTTTATTTTATTTTATTTTTTATATTTATTTATTTTATATTTTTATCTTGTTATTTTCTTTTTATGCTAGAATTTTGTCAGCATTATTTCTTTGTGACAACCATAAGGTAGACGACTTTTATTTGTTTTTTTTTGTGAAAACTTTAGGGTAGGCGACTATTGTTGGTTTTGTATATTTGTTGTTTGTATTTATTTTGCAGGTATTTTACCATGGGTAGTTATAGGATTCCAGGTTTGTATGCTCCCTTCACACACAACACTCACACATTTATCACACACGAGTGGGGCCCTATACCTGGTTCAGTGCAACTTGAGATAGGTAAGAGATTGTGTAGTGGTAGCCATTTTGGATGTACATCCTGTTTGGTTATTGCGAAATTCGTCTAGAGTGTGACTCTTCGTGAATGTCCTACATCTATTCACCTGCTTGGGGATAACATTCCAAATGAGCCTTTAACTCTAAGGTAGAATCCTGAGATCATAGACCTACCTGGTGAAAGTGCTCACAAAATAGAATAACCATAGGACCAGTTCTGACACCTATATTTTATCTCAAATAGGACACAAAGGGAGCATACATTTTCTTTAATTAATTTATTTATTTTATGTACATAAATTCTTTAACATGCAAGTGTTTATTGCCTTTTTATATATAATAAAAAACTCACTTTTTCTTCGTTGCTAGCAGGTTTGTTAGAGAACAATATTGAAGTCTTGTTGTGAGTATCTAAAAAATGGAAGCAAACATGAGACCAAACAATCATGAAGAGAAATGAAAAAGACTTTGCAACTCAAAACCAAAAAACCTGAAACAGAAAGCCTAAGATCCTTGAGTCAGCTTGAAAGCACCGCAACGTCTTTCTCTCACAAGAAAATATGGAAAAATCTTGAGCCTATTAGATGTGGAAATACAGGTAGAGGCAATCACCATTGGCCCAGGATTATGATCCTCCACTCGATGCTTCACCTTTCAAGATTTTCAGTTGGCACCAACCCTTGAAGAATTTGAACGAATCCTGGGGTTACCGCTAGAAGGAGAAAAACCTTACAATTACCAAGGACATTATGCTTCTTTGCACACTATAGCAAATGTCCTAAAGGTAAATGTAAGAAATTTGCATGAAGCCCAGAAATGTAGAAATGGAACAAAGGGATTCACAAGAGATTATTTGGAGAAACACTTGCACAGCTTAGCTCAAGCCGAAGATTGGGACACTTTTTCAGATGTGTTGACCCTCACCATTTATGGCACCGTCTTGTTTCCCAATATTGACGGTTTCATAGATCTTGCAGCAATTGATGTGTTCCTTGCTAGAAAGTTTCATGGTCACAATCCTTTTCCCTCCTCAGGATGTCTCCTGTTCCTTGGATTTTTGTCATGAGAGGAATGGTAAGAGAATTTTGTGTTGTTTACCAATACTATATGTGTGGGTTACAGCGCATATCTTCCAAAGAAATTACAAGGCATCTTGTCCCCTTGATGATCTAAAAATGCATCGTATCAAGAAGAAAAGTGGGCGAGAATGGGCTGAAGACCTGGTTAAATTGAATGAAAAGGTGATCCGATGGTACCCTTGGTGGGAAGATGGCAGACCTTGATTTACCAGTGCGGAGACTTTCCAAATGTACCCCTTATGGGTACTCGAGGGTGTATAAATTACAATCCAGCATTGGTGTTGCGCCAGCTTGGTTACCCCATGATGGGACCACCTTCCAAGTTGGTTACTCCATTTGTCCTTTATTACCTAGATTCCCATGACGTTAGCCTACTACGGAAGGTCCGATTTCTTGGAACAACGTCATCCGAAAAGGAAAAGAATTGGGAGTTAGGAGCTGTGCGGTAAAAGAAAATTACCGCCAATGGGTGAAAAGTAGAGCTCAAGAGGTCAAGTTGCCATTCAGAATCTTGACAACAATTATTCCTGACAAGACATCGGCCTTGCATTCTGATGAAAATGAAGAAATCAAAGAAATGAAAGAAAGGTTGGACAAGGCTAAACAAGAAAAGGTACAAGTGGAGTTCGAGTTGAAAAATGCTCAGCATGATTATGCAACTTTAAAGCGAGAAATTGCTGAAAAAGATCAGATTCTAGAAGGGACCAGTAAAAGGCTAAAAATGGGGCAAGAACACATGGTAAAGACCAAAGAATGTTTTGAAGCTGCCAATAAAGAACTAAAGCTTCGAAGGCAAGAACGTGATATGGCAATAACTGAAAATCAGCAACTAAAGGAGCTACTTCGAAAGGCCAAGATTGCTGAGAAAGCCGCGCTAGCAGAAAAGGAACAAATGAAGCAACAAATAGAAGAAATGAGCAAGGAATATCAGAGGGAAGCCGAGGAATTAAATCAACACATGAAAAATGAGATCCTGAAGTATCAAGCTGCCCTAGGAGAAGAAAAGGAAAAAGTTGCAAATTTGGATCTTGAGGTGCAACACCAAGATCATGTCATTCATGAGTTGAAGATTCGCTTTCGAACTTAGCAGGGTTGGCTAATGCGGCAATAGAAGACGTTCCAAGACACTTAAAGCTGGCTGAGCAGGAAATCATCCCTTTTGAAACCCCAACTGAAATTAGCAGCTTTGTTGGCTATTGTAAGGACTTGATTGGGAGAATGAAGCAAATAATCGCTGAAGACGTTGAAGACACATAAAGGCTTTTCTGTTGGGTAGCATTGTTGTCAACATTTATGATGTATTTCTTTTTGAATGGTTGTATGAAAAATGATGATTATGATAAATGATAAATAAAAGAATGGTTGCTTCTTTGCATTGTGTTGGTCTCATGGCAATAACTATAACTTAGTACCTTTGAACGAGACGTTCTGGAAACAGTTATCATCAAAGATACTCACGTCAAGACCAGATATATTTGCCGCTCTCTAACAAATTGCAATATTTTTATCTTTTCACTAATTCTTTTTCTCTTTTCTTCTTAACAAAAGGTAAAACTGTGTCACAATTGGGCGCCCAAGGAAGGAAGATACCGATCTAACTCGTATTCACAATACCAGAGCTCGGACTAAGATGGCTGGTGGTAATCATGAACCAGAAATGCTTCTGACCAAGTAAAAAATTTGAGCATGGAAGTTGATGCAGTGAGAGGGAAATTGAATGAAATGTCAAATAACCAAGCAAAGATGGAAGAAATGATGAGAGCCATGAAAGAGTCACTGGATTTATTAGGAGCTAATCCAAAGACATAGTGACTGCGTCAATAGGGTACAACCAAGCACTGCAATGGTAGCCATACCGGGAACATCAAATGTGGCTGTAAATGTCACTCAAGGAGTGAACGAGGGGATGAAATTCTGAATAACCTTCATGGACAGCCACCACCAACAATGCCATTGGTGATCCCAATTGGGGAAGGCTATCGTCCATTAGAGAACATTCATGCTGCAGGCATGGGCATGCTACCCTTTGGGAGCCACCTCATGTTGTCACCCAAAAACAACCATTTTCCTCAGAATAGCCGTCCAGAGGTGAATAAAGACAAATTCAGAGAAGAATGGATGAAGAAGATTCAAGATCAAATTAAGGCCATTCAGGGACCTAACACCTATGGCTATGTGGAAATTGAACAACTATGTCCTCCTGGAGATCTGATAGTTCCCAAAGACTTCAAGGTTCCCGACTTCTCAAAATATGATGGGACGGCAATCCTTTGTTCCATTTGAAGAGTTACTGTACAAAATGGCGATATGGTCCAAAGATGAGAAGTTTCTCATCAGCTTTTTCCATGAAAGCTTAAGTGGTCCTGCTTTAGAATGGTATATTCAGTTAGACCATTCTAAAATTTCCTGTTGGAGAGAATTGGTTGATCAATTCATGAGTCAGTACAAGTTCAACATGGAAATAGCACCCACCGTGAGCAATTAAGCACAATGCAAAGGAAGAAGGAGGAGTCGTTTAAACAATATGCTCAAAGATGGAGAACTTTAGCGCTCAGGTGCAACCGCCACTCATCCCTTCTGAAATGTGTTCGTACTTTTTGGGGACCTTAGGATCTCCTTATATTGGGACAATGGCAGGAGCAGCATACAAAGATTTTTCTGAGCTAGTAACCGCAGGTGAAAGAATTGAGAGTTTGGCTAAAGCTGGAAACTTCCTATGAGCAATGAGGACACGAGAAGAGGATTCCCGCCTAGGAAAAAAGAGGCGGAAGTAAGTTATGTGCAAGGTCAGCAACCTTTCATTCCAAGATATACCTCAACACGGCCAAGACCCCAAATACCATCCATCTCTCCTTACCCACTATACCAAGTCACTCCAAATGCAAACACAATTCCATACCACCAACCTCAAGTCAATAACATCCATATACGCCCATACCAACCAGCTCGCCCAACATACACCTACAACCCAACCATACATCCTCAGAATCACCCAAATACCACACCACCACGGCCTAATACCCAAAACCAAAGTCGTTCTCGATTCCCAAACTTACCACCTTTCCCAAAACTATCCATCTCAAATGCTGATCTTTTTCAACGACTAGTTGATGCTCATCTCATCTCGGCATATCCTGTGCGTCCATTAGAACCACCATACCCAGCTTGGTATAACCCGAACTTAACTTGCAAATATCATATGGACATAGCAGGACATTCCATCGAAGATTGTGAAGGTTTCAAGACGGCAGTGAAGAAGCTAATTGCTTGTGGGAGGTTGGATTTTCAAGAGGAGTCAAAACCAGATATTGTCCATAATCCAATTCCAAATCATGAAGGAGGAGGTCGAGTAAATGCTTTGGAGGTAGAAGAACCACTGATCAAGAAAGTTTTGAATCTTCAAACCCCTATGCAGAAAATTTTTATCGGCTTGAAGGAGGCTGGTTACAATATAACAGGCACCCCTCTGACAATAGAGCATGAGAAACATGATGCGGAATCAAGTTGTGCATACCATTGTGGAAGTCTGGGGCATGATATTGAGGACTGTTGGGATTTCAAGGTTCATGTACAGAGATTGCTTAACTTGGGTGTTATACAAGCAAAAAAGAAGCGAAATATCCTTGAGGAGGTGAATGTGATCGAACGTTTTGTACTTCGAGTGCCTCCGCTTAATCAGGCGCAAAGCCAGAAAGGTAGTGATCACTGTGAAGAAACCTACACCCTTTGTGTATGAGGACACACATGCCGTACCTTGGAATTATGAGACCAAGGTTGAAATGAAAAGTGACATAGGGGAAACCTCAAAAGCTCAAGGAGGTGAGGAAGTGACCAGTATCATGGAGGTAAAAGGAATAACAAGAAGTGGAAGGGTGTATGGACCCAAGGAGTTGGAAAAGGGAAATTTGTTGAAGAAGGGAACGTAGAAAAAGGTTTAGAGTCGGAAGAAAAGAAAAAGAGGAAGAGGAAGAAGAGTTCCTTAAAATCATGAAACAGAGCGAATATGATATTCTGGAACAATTAAAGAAGACTCCTGCTAGAATATCTCTTCTGTCACTAATCTTGTCCTCTGAATCTCATCAAAAGGCAATATTGAAGGTCCTGAAGGAAGCCTATGTCAAGCCCGACACTTCATTGGAGAACATGATAAGTATGGTGGATCAGTGAAACGTGTCAATATGATCACATTCTTAGATGAAGAAGTGATATCACGGGCTAACCCACAAGCGCTACATATAACCCTCAAATGCAAAGGCCACATAGTGCCTAGAGTCCTTATTGATGGAGGATCAGGGTTAAATGTATTACCACTGTCCACTTTGAAACAACTATCAATGAGTGTGGATGATATATCACCTCAAGTGATGGTTGTAAAAGCTTTTGATGGAGCTACGAAAAACATTCTAGGTGAGGTGGTGTTGCCACTAGAAATTGGGCCAAGCAAATCAGAAGTGTTATTCCAGGTGATGGAGATTGGCTCAGATTATAACATGTTGCTAGGAAGACCGTGGATTAATGATATGTCCTGTACCTTCAACCTTGCATCAAAAGGTTAAATATATTGAGAATGGATCAGTTGTCACAATCCATGGAGAAAGGGACATCATTGTATCCAAACCAGTCTCACTACCATATGTGGAGAATGTGGAGTCGATAGACAATAACTTGTGGCATAGCCTGGAGTTGGTGAAGCCCGGATATGAATGCAGTGGGTCCATAATGCAGAATGTTAATCAAATAGTGGCTCACATCATGGCTAAGAATGGATACCTACATGGTAAGGGTTAGGACCACAGTTGCAAGGTATTAGAATACCTATATCGGTCTCCAAGAAACCTAATCGATTTGGGTTGGGATATAATGCACCATTAGAAGAGGAAATGGATGACATGGCCCTCCAACAGGAGAAACATGAGAAGAAAATAAAGCAGATCCCTCACTTGAAGGAGACATTTCCTAGTCCAGCTGAAGTGATTACAGGTGAAAAAGTTCATTCCCCTTGCTACCGTCTCACCATCAACACCTTGGACATAGAGACAACTGAAGAGAGCAACAAGATTTATGCTGCCAACAATGATGAAATGCTGATGAACTGGAAGCTGAACAAGTGATTGATGTTATTGCTGCAAAGTAATCATTTGTGTTGTATCAGTAAAGACTATTTATGCTTTTATTTATGCTACTTGAAGACATCATAAATAAACTTGTGTGTTTATTCAGCAATATTTCTTTCCTATTCCCGCATTTTTTATATTTCTTGGTATCTTTCATTCTTCTTGTTTCAGTCCTCTATTTGCTTTCTCTTTACCATCATTTTTAGCTCATTAATTTTTATTTTTCTTATTTTATTTTGCATTTTTCCACTATCTATTTTGGCCTTCCAACCCACCACAATTGCTTTCCAGGAATCTAAATGCTATAGAAATTTTGCCTCATGAAAGGGAATTTGAAAACTCGTCAATTGGTTCTCTTGCTGCAATTGATTGTGATAGCCATGAATCTGAGGAAGATCAAGAAATTGTTGGGCAATTTTCAGACTTATTGGAACATACAGAAAAGGGATTTGACTTAGACAATGAGGTGATCGAACTGATTAACATGGGCACTGAAGAAGAGAAAAAGGAGCTGAAAATAGTGGAAAATCCAGAACGCTCAGAAATGATTGCATTGTTCAAAGAATACCTGGATGTCTTTGCGTGGTCCTACCATGATATGCCAGGGCTGGATCCAGAAATAGCTTCACATAAGATTCCTTTATATGCGGAAGCTGAACGAAAAGCAAAAGTTGAGAAGGATGCGGCCTGAAATGTCATTGAAAATAAAAGAGGAGGTGACTAAACAGCTAGAGGCCGGATTTTTGGAGGTGTCAAGACACACTGACTGGGTGGCTAACATTGTGCCCGTGCCTAAAAAGGATGGAAAAGTTAGAATGTGCGTGGATTATCGGGATCTAAACAAAGCTAGCCCAAAAGACGATTTTCCACTCCCTCACATTGATGTCCTAGTCGATAATACAGCTGGAAATCACCGCTTTTCATTTATGGATGGGTACTCAGGGTATAATCAGATTCCTATGGACGTTCACGACAAAGGAAAAACTACTTTCATAACGCCTTGGGGAACATTCTGCTATAAGTCATGCCATTCGGATTAAAATGCTGGTGCCACCTACCAACGTGCCATGGTTGCATTATTCCATGACATGATGCATAAAGAGATTGAAGTGTATGTGGATGACATGGTCGCCAAGTCTAAAGAGGGAGAAAGTCATGTAACAGTTCTACAAAAGTTGTTCGAAAGGCTCAGAAAATATAAGCTGCGGTTGAACCCGAATAAATGTGTCTTTGGAGCATCTACAGGGAAATTACTCGGATTCATTGGAGAGGGGATAAAGGTAGATCCAGACAAAGTAAAGGCGATCCAGGAGATGCCGGCTCCCGAACCGAAAAGGAAGTGAGAAGTTTTCTTGGGAGGCTCAACTACATTGCTAGATTCATTGCCAATTTGACTAGCACTTGTGAGCCGATATTCAAGCTGTTACGAAAACACCAACCTGGAGAATGGAATGAAGAGTGCCAAGAAGCCTTTGACAAAATAAAGGCTTATTTAGTAAAACCTCCAGTTTGACCCCACCTATACCAGGTCGTCCTCTAATATTGTACCTCACAGTGTTGCCCACGTCACTTGGGGCAATGTTGGGACAATATGATGAGTATGGAAAGAAGGAACAAGCTATTTATTATCTGAGCAAGAAGTTTAATGACTGTGAATCCGCTATTTGGCAATTGAGAAGACCTGTTGTGCATTAGCATGGGCCTCTAAAAGGCTAAGGCAATACATGTTATACTACACTACTTGGTTAATCTCTCGAATGGATCCATTGAGATACATATTTGATAGTCCTCATGTGTCATTGAGAATGTCAAAATGGCAAGTGATACTGCAGAATTTGATATCAAGTATGTGACTCAAAAGTCTGTCAAAGGAGGTGCAATTGCTGATCACCTAGCTGAAAATCCTTTGGAGGATGGACAACCCACCACCTGAGTTTCCTGAGAACGAGGTATTGGTGGTAAAAGAAGATGTAGAAGAGGAGAATACATGGAAGATGTACTTTGATGGGGCTGTCAACATGAATGGATGTGGAGTAGGAGCTGTCGTAGTATCACCAGCTGGAAACAGGACCCAGTCTCCATCAAATTAGATTTTGAATGTACCAACAACATTGCAGAGTATGAAGCATGTGCAAATGGTTTGCAAGTGGCAATTGACTTGGGAATCAAAGAACTAAAAGTCTTTGGAGATTCGGCACTCATAATCTACCAAGTTAATGGACAATGGCGTACAAAGGATCCCAAATTGGTACCTTATCAAAAGCACTTGTCTCGACTAATTGAGCACTTTGATGATATATCATTTTCTCACTTAACTCGAGATAAGAACCAATATGCGGATGCACTGGCAACTTTGGCTGTAATGACTAAATTGGAAGTCCACACCAATGTCCAACCTATCCATGTAGAGGTACAAGATGAACCAGTATACTGTGGTAATGTAGAGGCTGAACCAACGGTCAACCATGGTATCATGATATCAAGCAATATATTCAAAAGGGAGAATACCCAGCTTGGGCAAATGAGATAAGCAAGAAGACAATTCGACGACTGGCTATGTCCTTTTCCTGAATGGGGAAGTCCTTTACAAGAGGAATCATGACACCACTCTCCTTAGATGTGTAGATGCTCATGAAGCTCGAATAATCATGACTGAAGTCCATGAAGGAATTTGCGAACTCATGCCAATGGACACATGATGGCACGCAAAATCCTAAGAAGTGGTTATTACTGGTCCACCATGGAGAATGACTGTATCAATCATGTTCGGAAATGCCACAAATGCCAAATATATGCAGACCGAATCAATGCTCCTCCAGTTCCATTACACAACATGGTATCTCCCTGGCTTTCTCGATGTGGGGCATGGATGTGATCGGCTCAATTAATCCCAAAGCATCCAATGGTCATCGCTTCATTTTGGTGGCAATAGACTATTTCACTAAGTGGGTGGAAGCGCTTCATATGCCCATCACACAGAAGGTGTTTCTTAGATTCATCAGGAAGGACATTATCTAGATATGGAATTCCAAAGAATCATCACAGACAATGCTCCTAATCTCAATGGTGCCGAAGTTCAGAAATTTTTCAAGACTTTCAAAATCAAGCACCACAACTCAGCTCCTTACAGACCTCAGATGAATGGCCGTTGAGGCTGCAAATAAGAACATCAAGAAAATCATCGCCAAAATGGTGGTAAATTACAAAGATTGGCATGAGATGCCCGTATGCTTTACATGCATATCGTACCAGTATACGATCGAGCACAGGGATGACTCCCTTCTCACTGGTATATGGAACAGAAGCTGTATCCCCCATAGAAGTGGAAATCCCGTCATTAAGGGTTCTAATGGAGGCTGAGCTAGAGGAATCTGAATGGGTGAAGACTCGATGTGAACAATTGAACATGATAGAAGAAAGAAGATTGACAGCTATTTGTCATGGCCAATTGTACCAAAGTAGGATGGCCAAAGCCTTTAACAAGAAAGTTCGTCCTAGAGATTTTTATCCGGAGATTTTCTGAAGAAAATTCTCCCGAACCAGGAGGACGTACGGGGAAAATGGGCTCCGAGTTATGAGGGTCCTTACATTGTCAAACAAGCGCTCTCAGGCGGAGCATTGATTTTGCAAAACATGGATGGACAGGAATTGCCTAAACCAATCAACAGTGATGCAGTCAAAAGATTTTATGCTTGAAAAAAATGCTAAAAAAAAGAAGAGGAAAAATACCCGTTAGGTTGAAAACTCGAAAGAGGCCTAAGCAAAAATTAGGGCAAAACAAAAAAGGAGAGCTCGTTAGGTCGAAAACTCGAAAGAGCGGCCTAAGCAAAAGTTAGAGCAAAGCATCATCTCAAGCAATCTACACTGGGGCAATTTTCGGTGATAAGTTCATCCTCTGAGCAAAGCAGGCTAGGACTGAAGCAAGGGGCAGTTTGGCGAATTAAGAAAAGGAAAGATTGAAAGCTCAACAACAGAAGCAATGGTTATAGCATCCAAGTTGTTGCGAGAAATCAATTGAATGAGCCACAAAGAATCCAAACTGGGCAAAATTTTCATGTTTTCACAATCCTATCCTTCATTTTTGTAGTTTCCTTTCCAAATATTTTGTCATCCAATACACCAAGCAATAAATATGTCCATTCAGTTAATTCTTCCACTTTCTCTTGGAATGCATGTTTATTTACGATGTCTCAAGTAGGATATATTTAAGTTTAAATTATACAACCTAACAATGTTTATAGCAATACATCAATGACTAGCATCACACCAAGAGAATTCAAAAGTTTCAATTAAGCTTGGAAAAGCAATCATCATCCTTAAAAAGGGGAAAAGAGAAAAGAAGAAAGAATGGAAAGAAGTGGACAAAGTTCCAGAGGAAGAGGAAGTTTTATTTGTGCCTGAAAGTCCAGCTCAAGAATTACGAGTTTGATCGGTTAAAGTCTTCCTCGAGGTTTGCTTGATTTGGATACAGTTAGTTCTTCAAGAATGTGTTGAAATAAACTGCAAGTGAGGGATAAATTTGTGACTTTTGCATATAACAAAAAACAAAAGAAGAGCAGTGCAAATCATTATTTTCAGTGCAATTTACTTTCCAGTCGGCCTCAGATTGCCAAATTTACATTTCAGTCGGCCAGATTGCCAATTTATTTTTCAGTCGCCTCAGATTGCCACCAATTTACTTTTCAGTCGGCCTAGATTGCCACAATTTACTTTCCAGTCGGCTCAGATTGCCAAATTTACATTTCAGTCGGCCTCAGATTGCCACTTTATTTTTCCTATCGGCCTCAGATTGCCAATTTACATTTCAGTCGGCCTAGATTGCCACTTTATTTTTCCCTGCCTCATTGCCAATTTATTTTTCCTGTCGGCCTTAGATTGCCAATTTTTATTTCAGTCGGCCTCAGATTGCCAATTTACTTTCCAGTCGGCTCAATTGCCAATTTATTTTTATCGGCCTCAGATTGCCAATTTACTTTCCAGTCGGCTTCAGATTGCCAATTTATTTTTCCTGCGGCCTCACATTGCCAATTTACTTTTCCAGTCGGCCTCAGATTGCCAAATTTACCTTTCAGTCGCCTCAGATTGCCACCAATTTACATTTCAGTCGGCCTCAGATTGCCAAATTACATTTCAGTCGGCCTCAGATTGCCAATTTACTTTCCAGTCGGCCTCAGATTGCCAAATTTACCTTTTAGTCGGCTCAGATTGCCACCAATTTATTTTCCTGTCGGCCTCAGATTGCCAAATTTACATTTCCGGCCTCAGATTGCCAATTTACTTTCCAGTCGGCCTCAGACCAAATTTACCTTTCAGTCGGCCTCAGATTGCCACCAATTTATTTTCATGTCAATTTCAGATTGCCATTTACATTTCATGTCGGCCTCAGATTGCCACCTTTTAATTTCCTTTCACTTGTTAATCTGTATCCATTGGTCGCAATATTTTTAACTTCTTGTCGCTTGTCGACCCATATTCGATTAGTCGCAAGATCTTTTGATTTCCAGTTAGCCCTTGTCAGCTTGTAAATCCCTCAGCCCCCATCAACTTTTGAATTTCCTATTAATTCCGTTGGTTTTTACATTTCTTGTCATTTGTGAATTTGTGTCAAATTAGTTTAGTTTCCTTTCTTTGCATAGTTTGCATCTGATCTTCTTGAATGTTTAGACTTTTTCCAAGGTTAGAATTCAATCTTTTGCATTTGCATTTCATGCATTGCCGAACAAAATCAAGGTTCATGTCTTTATCCATTCCTTATGAGGATAATATGAAGAGCTTTTCATATTCTCTTATAAGAAATGAATAAAGAGGGGCAACTGAACACTCAATTTTGTTCCCATTAAATCAAAAATTCAAAAATTTGCATATTTCATAATGAATTTCCTTTATTGTCTTTTCATCTATTTATTTTAAACCAAAAAAACATATAATTATTGTTCAGCCCATTTTCTACATAAAAAAAAAATATATGCTCAACCCATTTTATTTCCTTTCAGCCCACTTTAGTCAGACCTAGTTTTTATCCATGCTCTTAGTGATCTGTTAACCTTTAAAATAATAATAATAATGATAAAATAATAATAATAAATAATAAGACAAACAGGCAACCGATTTGCTTCTTGTCCATTTGTAAAACAACAAAAAATATAAAAAGGAAAAACAAACGAACAAGCAACTCTTGTCATTTATAAAACAACAAAAAATAAAATACAAAAAGGGGAAGCCAGAGGAGTCACGAGTTCTCCATTCCCTGGCAAGACTCGTGAAGCAACAGTGATGGTGATGATGAGGATTTTGAAAAATTGGAAACTTGTTGGACGCATGATGAGAGCTCCTCTCCACTAAGCACAAAAGGATGAACTTCCTTTCTGGTGAACGGGAAAACTTGGAACCCAGCTAACCTGCAAAATGAAATGATCAATGAGTTTGGTCAAACAACTATAAATAGGAATCAGCAAGAAACATTCAAGGGGGATGAGAAGAAATTTTTCAATTACTCATCAGCAAAGGAATTCAAAGAAAAACCAAAAAGATCAAAATTACACATACATCAGAAAAAGAATCCTGCAAAATAGAGAAGGAGAAACCAGGAACAATTCCAGCAAAAACAATCCAGGAAGAACAAGGTAAATCTAGCAACATCAACAGTATCATCATCATTCAGAAATAAAGGGAGGAAAGGGGAAGAGGCCGGCGGTTCCCCCACCACCGTGGCCTCACATCATCATCAGCCTCCGTCACCACCTTCACTACTAACACCCAAAGACACCATCATCATCCTTCCTCAACCGTGAACCACTGAACCCCCCCCTCCGCCTTCAAAAATCATTCTCATACCACTATCATCATCAAACCTATCATCACAGGCACCATCATAATTTTCTTACCATCACCATTCATTAATTGACCAAAGCAAACTAAGCTTCAAAAGAATTTTGTTTCCAAACCAAAAGGAAAACAATACCTGAAGAGGAGAGAACCGCCACACTTCAAGCTACCATCGCCTTGCCTCCCCTTTTCCACCGCGAGCCACCACACCTCCATGGAGCCCCTTTCGGAGCTTTCCCCTGACTGCCACTCGTTCCCCTCGGTTGCTGATCCCAGACTCTGGATCGCGCCTCCGCCATCGTCATCCAGAGCGCCGTCGCCAGGACCGGCGATGGGAGCCAAAGCCAGGCACGCGCACCTTCCCGCCGTCGCGGAGCACCCTCTCCCCCAGCGGCCCGCCTAGTCGCTTCAACCTCTCTCTTTCCATCATCCTTCACCACGCGCGGAAACCCATTCGCACGAAGTCAACATCTCCGCAAGCTCACGGCCGCCGCTCACCACCGAATTCAGCCTCTCGCGGCGGCCGCCTTCGCTTCGCGCCAGCCCATGCCTCAGCACCGCCGTAGAAACCCCGCCTCCTCCACCTGATCCCGCACAACCGCGACTGCCCAGCCGGCCTTCGTGCGCCACATCCGCACCGCGAGCTCGCGATCGCCCGCGATCTTCCCTTTGAGCCGCCTATGCGGCCTTCCCTTTCTTCCTCTCTCGATCTCTTTCATGCACTACACCTATCTCTTTCTCTCATGTTTGCTCTCCCTCCTCTCTCTCTTCTCATTCTCTGCTTTCTTTCTCTCAATGTATGTGTGTGTTGGTGACAAAGTGTGTGGGTATGCCTGGTGCTTGTGTGGTTGAGTCATCCACTTGTGTCACGTGTGCGTGTGTTTGTGTTCGTGTATGTGTAAGATAATAGAGTTAAGGAATTATTATTTATTGGGTTTGAGTTTTGTTTGGTGTAAAATAAAAATTTATTTAACTTGGTTCAAAATAAACCCTTGAATAGTTTGATTTACTATAAAGAGAGTTTGTGACATGTTTAGTAGTTATTTTAAATTATTCAAGTAGAATTAGAAATTAATTATAAAAGTGACTTAATTATGTAAAAATAAAAACAAAAATAAAAAGAGTGATTTAATTACCTTGTTTTAATGAATTTTGTCTAAAAATGTATTCAAAAAAATTTTAAAAAGAAAATTATAAAAGAAAATAGTAATTAGGACTCTCATTTTTGTGTTTATTTATTTTATATGGGTACGTGTTTTGCTTAAGTTAATTGTGTAATTGTGTTTATGAATTAATTTTTTAGTTTAATTCTCTTATACGTTTATGTACTTTATTCAAATTAATTGTGTATTTATGAATTAGCTTTATCAGTTCTTGTTAAAATTAGAGTTTTGTCTAAAAAAGTTTTATTCATCTTGGATCTAAAATAAATACTTGGGTATTTTGTTTTACTAAAAAGAGTATTTGAATTAATTAATTGGTAAAATTATAAATTTTGAATAAAATTAACTGAGTCGTGTGCTTGTTAATTCTATATTTGGAATATTTTAGCTGACAGCTTGATATTCAAAATCTCATTTTAAAATTAAAATAATAAAAATAATAATTACTTTTACAGAACTACGTGACTTTGAATTCCCCATTGCATCCAAGGATACGTAGGGAATGCAATCCCTGTCAAGTCAAAATTAAATTTTCATAATTTGCCTTATTTGTAAATTTTTGTTTTTATGAGATATTTTATTTAATTTAAACAATCATTTCTTCAGGAAATATTTCATTTCAAATAAAAAGGGTTAATTTAGTCGGACGGCTTGTTAACTCAATATTCTGGACATCTGAGTTGTGAAGCTTGATGTTCCAAATTTTCTTTAAAAGCATGTTCTCTTTTATATTTTATTTTATTTTTGTAAAAATATCAAAATAAATTTTTATCTTATTTGTAAATATTTATAATTCATGAGAGATTTCCATTTTCATATATTTTAGTTTAAATTTGTTACTTATTTGTGAAATATTGTATTTTGAATAAAAAATGTTAATTTAACCGTGACGGTTGTTAACAAGTATTTTAACACCTGAAGTTGTGACAGCTTGGTGTTTTCTCAATTTATTTTTAAAGTTTTGTTATAAATAAAAATATAAAAATGAATGTTTTGAAAGGTTATTAATAATTTGCACAAATCAATTAAGGTACCGTTCAAGGACGGTGTACTAGGGGTGCGTAGGATTAAATCCTACCCTTCCCTATGCATAACCGACTCCGAGCTCAAATCGGTTTCAAAGATCAATTTTTAATAAAGCGGGTTTTTCCATGTTTTCCCAATTTAAATAAACTTGGTGGCGACTCCCAATTTTAACAACTTAATTTTCGCCGTCCGTCGCGATCCCTTGCGACATCGACATTTTGACAAAACACTATGTTTTTTCAAGCCGAGTCTCCAAACAAGTTCTGGCTAGGGCCCAGGCACTCTACTTGACTAGACGAGTTCAAACCTACTATTCTCTCATGATTAGGTCTCAAAGAAAACCAAATTAAAAAAGTGGGTAGGCTAGCAACCAACCTTACGTCCCTAGTTAACGATTGCTCGAACTAAGTGGACTTAATCTAAACATCCTACTCACACCAAAGTGATCAAACTGAGACCTCGCTCTCTCAAGGCCAGCATAAAAGCGGATTGAATATAAGACATCCCACACTAAGTCCTAAGTTGGCAACCCGGTTAAAAACTCCATCATTTGCAACTAATCCCTAGAGACTTAAGCTGGAGACCTGGCTAGGCATCTCGTACACCCTAGGTGAACCCTATTCATCTCCTAAGTTGGCAACTTGACTCAAAACTCCACGACCTCATTGAATCCCTAAGTCGACAACTCAACTAGATGATTCACCATATTGATTGGGTTACAAGAACTCAAGGATCGGGTTGACAACCAACATAGCATAAAAACGAAAATTGCACAATTGTTGAAGCTGGTAACAAGATCTCCTTTCTAAAAGAACTACCACTCCACTTCCAACTTCACCAAAAAATTGGTAGACGAGAAAGTGACCTATCTCCTCCTATGGCATAGTCTTATACACTTGCAAGGAGAAATGATCTGGCAAAATCTTCAAGCTCACAAATGAAGAGAAAATCAAACAAAAGACTCTCTTTGACCTACACATTACTACCAAAGCAAGACCTTGGAGTAATTGATGAATTAGGGGCTTTAATCACCTATTGACATTGGCAAGAGTGTGCCAAATAACTAATTAGTAATCTGACATACACCATGCAAACATCCATGACTTATCACCACTTCGCAATTGGAGAAACACATTCAAGAAACCTCTGTGGACATAATGCATGCTCCATAGCCAACTACCAGACTTGAGAGCTACACAAATCAAACTGAATCTACAGAATAATAGCTCACCTTAATCAACACAAGATCAAGCCTTGACTCACTCAAGTCGCCTTCAAGCAACTATATGGCCATTCAAAAATGGACTTAGAAATCCCTTTAAGTAAAAAGAGCAACACAAACATGATTATAGAATAGATAACCTACCTAATTAATGGTAGGGAGCTCATCACTTAGATTTAATGGCTCACAACAACCGAAGAAATGCACCACAACCATACTTTCGTAATCAAGCAATTCAAGCTTGGTCCATAGTCCAAGATGACAAGCCCTGGCATTAGGACATCGACACTTATTGTTCCATCTATGACCAAGGCCAAAATATCTAAACCGCTTGCCTCATCCAACGATTATGGGCTTGTTAGTTCAATGCAAAGGTCGGCATGTGACCAATGATTGCCACTTAAATGCGACGTGATTGCCTTACACTCCGACCACGACATATGTTTCTACATATATAAACATTGCTACCACAACTGAAAAGGCACAAAAAATTGACTTATTCAAGCTCAGCACGTAGTTCTCGGTTCATACACCTTGGTTCTAGCTACTAGCCTGCCAACCAAGCTTAGGGACTATGTATTGGACTAGAAATATAGGCTTGAGACCAGGGCCCAATCTCAGAGAACTCGATCAAGAGGTCCTACGACTTGCTAATGTGGCATAGTGGCTCCTAGAGATTCTCCACTGATTTAGCCTGGATATCTTCGAGATTGACTATCATATTATACGAGATCTCTTATTAGCTCACAGAATCTCCTATTATCCTATTATTTCTCCTATATTATATCATATCTCCTACAAATACGGAATATATCTAATCTCAACTAAATCCTAGTTATGTCTCTCCTATTAAGGGAAGATTATCTCCTAACATATCACAGGATCGCCTTTCACTATATAAGTGGCTAAACGCCCCTAGGTATGGCAACCTTAATATATACTACTCTTTTACCGCTCTATGCCTCATTCATTCATTGACTTGAACATTGAAGTGTCTTTACAATTATCCCACCCTCACTCACACGGGTGCCGAGACACTTGTAGCCTTATCTCCACTTCGAAATACAAACATACGTTTATACAATATATTATTCACACCAAACAACGAATAAAGGTATTATGTATTGTATATCCTTATCTTAATATGTTTTATACGTTGTGCATTGTGCCAAATGGCCCTAATCATTTGAAAAACTAACATAAACGAAGGCAAGCATATTTCAATTGTAGACAAAATAAAGCCAAACAGTGACCATGTTTATTGCGGTCACATCCATTATGGTCATTTCAAGATTCAAAAAAAGTAATTTCTAAAACATAAAACTTTTATAACTACAATCTAGAAGTCGATGATGGTTAGATTATGATTGTCTGGTACCACTATAACTGAGAAGACACCAACAACAACAACTGAGTCTTGTTCCACTATGTGGGTCAGTTACATGAATCAAGCAATGTCATAGAGCTCTATCATATATCATATTTATATTTAAACCATTAATACTTAATTTTTTTTTATTATTTCCCCTATAATTTTCCTTAGTCTTCCCCTACCTCTTTTTTAGAGTTATTTTCCACTTAGTCCACTCCCTTCACTGAGGCCTCTATAGGTCTCCTCTAAATATGCTTGAACCATCTAAGGTGACATTCTACCATCTTCTCTATGATAGGTGCCACCGTAATTTTCTCTCTAATGTATTCGTTCCTTATTCTATCATGTGTGGTGTAGCCACTCATCCATTGCAACATCCTCAACTCTACCACATGTAGCTTATTTTCATATTGGCCTTTCATCGCCCAACATTCAATCTCTATAACAAAGCTGGTCTTATTCTTGTATGGTAGAATTCACCATTAAGCTTTAATGGCACTTTATCTTAATCACAAATAAGCCCTGAAGCACCTCTCTATAACATCTGTCATATTGGGCGCGCTACGTATCATCATCCCTAGTGTGAGTGTAACACCCGGTATGTAGATATTGTCCGCTCTGAGGCCTAATTGGGCGCCCATCACGAATTTGCTATTCCCTCATCCAAGGAAAAAAGTGTTTATATGGGGGAGGTATCCACACCCTTATAAGGTATCCAGCCGATATGGGACTAGTTTCACCCCTCCTAGTGGGAGCCCAACATCCTCACTGGCTAGTACACTGATTTCGGGACGGTTCTGATACCACTTTATAACATCTGTCACATCTGGGCCTTACGTATCGTCATTCCAAGTGTGAGTGTAACACTCGGCATGTAGATATTGTCCGCTTTAGAACCTAACTAGGTGCCTTCACGGATTTGCTTTCCCCATCTCAAGGGGAAACGCATCTGCATAGGGCAGGTATCTACACCTTATAAGGCATGTTTCATCCCCCTTCCTAACCGATGTGGAACTAGTTCCACCCTCCTAGTGGGAGCCCAGCATTCTCGTTGGATGGCATACCGATCCCAGGATTGACTCTAATACCCTTTGTAACATCTATCATATCTGGACGTACTACGTATCATCGTCCCCAGTGTGAGTATAACACCTAGCATGCAGATATTGTCCGCTTTGGGCTTAATTAGGCCCCACTCATTTGCTCTTTCCCCCTCAAAGGGAAATGCATCTGCATGGGGGAGGTATCCACACCCTTATAAGATATGCTTTGTTCCTTTCCCCAATCGATGTGGGACTAGTTCAAAAGGGATGGCGATATGTAACGCATCCAGATGTGACAGATATTAGATAGCATCAAAGCCAATCCGAGATTAGTGTGCTAGCCAACGAGGATGCTAGGCCTAGGAAGGGTGGAACTAGTCCCATATTGGTTGGGGAGGGGAACGAAGCATGCCTTATAAGGGTGTGGATACCTCCCTATGTAGACGCATTTTCCTCTTAAGAAGGGAAAAGAGCAAATTCGTGAGGGGTGCCTAATTAGGCCCCAAAGTGGACAATATCTACATGCCGAGTGATACACTCACACTGGGGACAGCAATATGTAGCACACTCAGATGTGACAAATGTTACAAATCGTCAGAGCAGGGATCAATGTGCCAGCCAGCGAGGACACTGGGCCCCCACTAGGTGGGTGGAACTAGTCCCACATCGGTTTGGGAGGGAACGAAGCATGCCTTATAAGGGTGTAGATGCCTCCCCCATGCAAACGTGTTTTCCCTTAAGATGGGGGAAAAGCAAATCCGTGAAGGGTGCCCAGTTAGGCCCCGGACAATATCTGTATACCGGGTGTTACACTCACCATTAGGGATGACGATAAGTAGCACGCCTAGATGTGACAGGTGTTACATCTACTTTGACCATCCTGCTTGGATCTTATAGTTAATGTCTCCCTTTATTTTTCTATCACTTTGGATAATAGAATCCAAATATTTAAATTTTATGACTTGCGATATGATATTATCCCCAAGTTTCACTTCGAAGTTAGAATGTGTGTATCCCTTGGCAAACTTGAACTCCATATACTCCGTTTTACTTCGGTTTAAAAACCCACATACCTTCAAAGCTTCCCCCTACAACTCTAACTTTCAATTTATTTCTTCTCTCGATTCTTTTATTTGGACTATATCAACTACAAACGACATAGACTAAGGCATACTAGGTCTTGAATATGTTCCATAAGCACATCCAAAACTAATGTGAAAAGATATGGACTCAAGGTTGACCATTGGTGTAGTCCAATCAGGATGAAAAATTGTCTATTACTCCACCTTAAGTCCTTATGCTAGTTGTAACCCCTTCATACATATCCTAGATTGCTCGATATAGGCTATCCAAACTCCCTTTTTCTCCAAGGATTTTCATAGAACTACCCTTGGCACCTTATCAGATGCCTTTTCCAATCAATAAAGGCCATATGTAAATCCTTTTGATCTCTTTGATATCTCTCCATCAATTTTCACAATAGTAGATCACTTCCATGGTAGATATTTTGGGCATAAAATGAAATTGGTTCTCTGTGATAGTAGTCTCTCATCTCAATCTCAACTCTATTACTTTCTCCCATAACTTCATAATATGACTCATAAGTTTTATCCCTTTATTATTTGCACAGTTTTGTATATCCCTCTTGTTTTTATAAATAGGAATTAAGATGCTCTTTCTCCACTCATCAGACATCCTTTTTTACCTTAGAATCTTATCAAATAGCTTTGTAAGTCATATATGTCAATTCCTTATAGGCATTTCCATTCTCTTCAAGGTCTCATTTACTTCAAACTCTTGAATTCTATGGTAGAGAGTAAATTTTTTGTTTTCCTATTCTATTAGCAATCTATCCATTTGCAAAGGATTCCCATGTCCTTCATTAAACAACTTGTTAAAATAGCTTCTCCACCTTTTCTTAATTCTTGTTTAGCAACCAACACATTACCATTTTCATCTTTTATGCATCTCACTTGATTTAGATCTCTTGTCCTTCTTTTCCTCACTTTGGCTAACCTATAGATTATAACATACTAATTATTAACCACTTATGCGTACATCATTGGGCAATTATTAGTTTTCTTACATTTTGATTTTGTATATTTAGTTATTCAAAAATACTTTCAGCAGAAAATAAGGGATAAATTATTTTTTGAAAACGTAAAACAAGAAAAGCCTCGTTCATTAACGCATAAATAAAACTAACACAACCTATGAGTGAAATTACATTTCCATATTAATAAACACATAACAGAATAAATCCTAGAGATCATAAACATTTAACAACATATGTCACCACATCATATTATAATACAGGACTAATATATCATAGGAAAGCACAGGTCCATGAAGGATAACCACACCTAATACAAACCATATGAATCATGTCATAAATAAATCATAGCTAATAGTCGGTAATAAGGCTCGATCTCAAATACAGTCATCCATAAGATGTGAAAATCTCAAAATAAGTAAAACATGAATAAAGGTCAATAGTTTATATGCTCAAGAGATAAATATAAAATATGCAGAAGATAATAATTAAGTCTTTAAGCATGGGCTAGCTCCATGGTCATGGACTCAAAGGGGCTCTCGCATTCTAGTTTGCCGGCTCGTTTGAAGAAAAGAAAAGGGATAAGAATCTAAAGAAAACTCAATAATTAAATAAAAACAATTCAAGTGTCATTGTTGTCATCTTCAATCATTTTGATTTAATTATTGAATGCTTTCGTTCATTTAATTAGTTCTTAAACTAGAATTTCAAAGTGATGCATATTTTAAGACTTAGGAAAATCTCTTGATTAAATAACAGTAAATTTGAATGCATGACGTAGTTAGTATAATCAAAATCGTACAAAATGAGGCACGTATGAAAATATAATGAAACAAGTCATTTCACATAATTAGCACTTTACTTAAACTTTATTTCTTTAAACATACCACCCTCTCTCATGTCGCCTAGACCAACCATGTCATCTCCTTAGCGATTTAACTGTTGTATATACTCCAAATCACCTATCGTCTAGGGTGAGCTCAACCTAACTAGTCATCGCTAGATTTAAATAGGGATAGAAGGAGAACTTTCTCCCCTGTCGTCTACACTCTAATTCACCTATTGCATAGGATAAGCTCAACCTAACTAGCCCTCACTAGATTTAAATGGGGAATAAAAGGGGAACTTCACTTAAACTTTAAATTTAACTTTCTTACTTTTTATTTTGTACCATAATGGAAAAATCTCATAAATTATTAGGAGACATAAGCACAACCTTTATGCATTTAAATGACAAGCTTAGAATTACCACTCAACATACATAATGGAACATCTCATAAGTCGTTAGGTGACATAAGCACAACCTTTATGCATTTTAATGATAACCTTAGAATTTCCACAACCTTTATGCATTTTAATGATAACCTTAGAATTTCCACTCAACATACATAATGCAACATCTCATAAGTCATTAGTAGACATAAGCGCAATCTTTATGCATTTAAATGACAACCTTATAATCACCACTCAACATACATAATGGAACATCTCATAAGACATTAGGAAACATAAGCACAACCCTATGCATTTAAATGACAAAGTGTATATTTTCATCATTTAACATTTCAAATCGGAAGTCACTTCCTGCATAACATAAACGTGCCTAAACCAATTGCTGGAAAGGGACCCAACTAGCATTCATCTACTCACATATTCCAATAATAGAATCGATAATACCATTTCTAATGCCATCCACATATAAATATTCTAAGTTCACAACATCAAGATAATGACATATTTAGACTAACATGTTCAATCCCAAACTAGAATTTTATCTTTCAATTCAAATATAGTGGTTCAAAGACTCCAAATTCTCAATCTAAATGCATGCTTATTGCACCCTAACACTTGTACACAAAACAAAAGTCATGGATGCAAGAAATCAAGTTCACCTTACCACTTTATGGGAGGAAATAACATGCTGAAAATTTCAGCAATCTAACACTATTTCATTAAATATTTCATAACCAAAAGAACTCATTCAAGCACCCAATAACTAGAGTACTCAAGGTTAACCAAGGCTCCTCATCTATAATCACAAAACATCACATAAACTTAAGCTATAGTTGCTGGAAATTTCCTAGCACTTGTTCCTCAAATGTCATGAAGAAAAAAAAAACACAACTCTTGAGCACATAACCAAATGACCACAACACATAATTAAATTCCTACACTTGAATATCCAATTCCCACCCTCATACATCATTTTTTTCTGCATAAAAACAGCCCTAAACCCTTCCATTTTAGCGCATAGAACAGCCCAAAATAGCTAGAAAAGTGCTCAAAATTTTTCAAGAATCACAAGGCTAAAGTGCTGAAAAATTTTCTACACATATAACCATAAAATCCAATCCAATTCCTTCATGTTTTCACCCTTTTTATTCCTCCCCAAACTAGGAAATTTGTAGCAGCAAAAACAGAAAAATGGAGGAATATATCAACCCCCAAATAGCTAGAAAAGCGCTATAAATTTTCAAGAATTACGAAGCTAAAAACCTAGAAAATTTTTCTGCACTTGTAGCAACTAAACCCAACATAATTCCTTCAATTTTTCTGCATAAAACAGCCTCCAAAACCCATGATATTTCAGCGCTACTGCTATCCCAAAAAAACTAGAAAAAAGTTGCAAATTGTTCAAGAAATGCAAGGCTAAAGAGATCAAAATTTTTCTGCACTTATATCTATCAAAACCAACATAAAACTCTCATGTTTTCACTGTTTTTGGCCCCTCCAAAATGGAAATCTAGCAGTAGCAGAAAAAAAAGCAAAGAGACATAAAATGGCTCTTGGCTTGAAATCTAGCAACCAAACATTAATGTTCATAAGTCACAACTCTTATTTATGCATTATCACCTACATTAGCAAGCCAAACAACTCCCAAATACCCATTGACAACATAAATCTACGGATTAAATAAAAGGAAACATAAGCTCAAATCCTCATTTATCATCAATCCAAATTAAAGAACACAAAACCCTATAATCAAACTATCATTTTCGGACTTCATTTTACAGCAGCAACCTCACATCAAACAAACTATTTTTAAAGCTCAATAACATACAAAAATGGAAGCTTTTCACATACAACCCCTTACTAACTTGAGGGTGTCAAAGGAGTGAGATGTTTGGGAGCTTGAAGAGGTGGAAAGAGGCCGAAAACCCTCTCTTAGCCCTTGAAATCTATGGTCAGCAAAAAAAAAAAGGGAGGGAATAGCTCTTTTCCTTGCAAACAAACTACTTGGTTTCTAATGTTTGTATGTTAGGGAGGTGTTGGAGAAGAAAGGGGCTAGAGTTTCATGGTGGTGGTAGTGGGTGGTGATTAGGAGTGAAAATATGGGGAAGAAGAAGAAGGGTTAGGGTTGTGTTTTGTTTTGTTTCATTAAAAGTAGTGTAGGTATTAAGTGGGGGTTAGGAGGTACTAGTGTAATTTGCTCCCAATATCATGAAATGTTCAAAATGAATGCAAGACAACAAATAAATAGCATTTCTTTGCACCATGAATTCAAATAATTTACATGATATTGGGTGTCTTGAAACTTTAAATTTTTGGGAGGAAATGTGAAATTTTAGATGGGAGGGAGTTCTAAATTTTTAAAACACTCTAACCCTTAACTTTAAAATAATTCAACAAAATAACTAACATAAACATGCGCTCAAACTATTAAGAGATGAGTGTCCAATTATTCATTATCTAATTAATTAAGGAAATAAATCCCTAATTGAACTCAATTAATCTTAATTAACACATAAATCTGACTAAAAAAAATTAGGGCGTTACATAGATGACTTTTTTTCCCTTATAGTGCCCAAAGATTAGTATAGCCCCTCAAATGCTTTAGTTTTTAACTCATTCACCGCCTTCTTTGTTTCTCCCCTATTTGCCTTATATTTTTCTCAAGTTTTAGTATTTTTATCCAAAGACCATGCTTTAAAGCTCTCTTTTTTACCTTTAACATTCTCTTTGTCCCACCAACAAGATTCCTTTCCATTTACACTGCAACCTTTATATTCTCCAAGGGTTTCTTTTGCTATTTTCTTACTCTCTCTTGTCATCTTTTCCTATATTTCATTCGCATTTGCTTTTATCTCCCAACCTAATTCTTCTTCAATCCTTCTTTGAAAAGTTTTTTGTTTTTCATTATTAGATACCACCACCTAATCCTTAGTCTTCTTTTGGTCTATTCTCTTCTCTTGTCTTGTAAACACCATAAATCCATAACTAAGATTTTATATTGAGTAGTCAGGCTCTCTAGGAATATCCTTGCAGTTCATACAAAGTGTTTTTTATCGAATTTTCTTATCAAGAAGAAATAAATTTAGGATCATATCTGCCTATTCTTATAGGTTAAAAGATGGTCTTCATGTTTTCAAAACAGGTGTTAGCTATAGTAAAATCCAAAGCCACCAAGAAGTCCAAAATAGTCTCACCATCTTCATTTGCTTCTCCAAAATCGTATCCTCCATGTGACCCCTCATATCCGCTAGCTTCCTTACCCATATATCCATTTAGATCTACTCCTAAAATAATCTTTTCTCTTAATGGTATTCCTTAGATTAAACCTTTTAGATCTTCCCAAAATTTTATTTTGTAATGCTCTTGTAATCTAACTTGTGGTGCATAGGTACTAATGACACTCAAGGTGTCTCCTCCACCTACCAATTTAATTGTTATAATCCTGTTTCCCATCTTTTTAACCTCCACCACCTCCTTTTTTCAGGAATTATCCATAATTATATCCACACCATTTCTAGATTTTACTTTACACTACTAGCAATTAGTGAGATACCGACGGAACATCCTGATGCCTCTAAACCAATCAGTAACTAGTGATGGTATCTCTAATGGGTTGTCGTCTTTTTGGAAATTAATAGGTTGATTATTAATTTGCACGCAGGTTATTTGGAAGTCCGTTGGTAAATGATATTGCCAATACGCACCACATGGTGTGCATAGTATTCGACGAGTATCCTGATGGTTATTTTATTTTATTTTTTGAATTTTATTTTTATTAAAACGTATTTACGTGTATACGACCAGTGTTTTAATTTATTTCTTTAAATTATTTTTATTAAATGGTACCGATGGGGGTTTTATTTTTTAAATTATTTTTATTTAATGTTACTGACGGGTTAATCGATGGGTGTTTTATTTTATGTTTTAAATTATTTTTATTAAACAATACCGACGGGTGTTTTATTTTATTTGCATTTTTATTTAATTTTTATTGAAATTTACTGATGGGTGTATTGATGGGTTTTTGAATAATTCGGATTTTGCTGCGTAACCTTCGGTGTTCTCGTATACCCATCGGTAAACCGCCAGGAAGTAGTGATGCTTGAAATGTACCATTTCATTAATTGGTTACTCGTCAGTAACCCGCGTTTTTAAAAATGAAAGCCTTCTTCTTCCTCATTCTAAAAGCTCTCTCTCTTCACTCTCTCACACTCTCTCTAAACCCTCACCATTGCTGCCTATTTTACCACCGTGCCTGCCATTGGAGCTCTGTCAAGAGACAAAGACCGCCATTATGATCTAGTAGTTTTGGTGAGCATTTTAATCGGTTTAGTTTTTTTGATTTAGTTTAGTTTTTCCGTTCATTTATGGGTGCCCATAGTGTTGTGTTTTATTAGATTAGAGAGCAATTATTCACTACAAGAAATAACCGAGTTACCGACGGATTTTATCGATGGATTTTTCCACCGGTATTTCTTGCGGATTTACCGTCGAAAATCGTGAAAAATGAAGAAATAAAAAAAAATTCCTAGTTCACAGTTATCGACGGATTTTCTGTAAATCCGTCGAAACTCGCGCCTTTGGTGCCAAATGTGCACAGAAATTCCTGACGAATTTTTCCATCGGTAATTAATTATGAAAATAATTCGTTTCAAAAATAATATTACTGGCGGAAATAATCCGTCGAAAATATTTTAGTAAAAATATTTTTAAAAAAATTATTTTATCGTCGGAATTTTCGGCAAAAATAATAAAATAAATTGTGTTACCGGATTTTTCCGGTAATTTAAAAATCCATCGAAAAAACATCACTTAAATATTTTTATTGAAGCTCTCACACACTCTCTTCACTCTCCTCTCTTCACTCACTCTCTCTCTCTCTCTCTCTCTCTCTCTCGTGTGACGGACCACGTGCCAACCCCACGCGCTCCGGCATCAAGCGACCATGCCACCCTCGACCGCGGCCCTCGCCGGCGGCCTTGTGACCGGCGACCTAGGCTACGCCATCCGCGAGCTCGCACGTGACACAGGGGCCCGCTGTCGCGATCCGCGACCTCGCGCTGGCGGCGATCGGCGACCACGGCTATTCCCCCGACGGAGACCCAGGCTACCTCGCAACCCCCTCGACCCAGGTGCAACCCCCTGACCGTGCCGCCCCTCGATCCACCACCCCTCTCTCTCGCCACCAAGGTCCAGAGAAGAAGGTAGAAGAAGGTAAGCTCCCTTCTCTTATTGATATTACACTGTTTGAATTTTTGTTTTTTTCAAGTGTAATTTGGTTCTCTTATTTTGTGATATTTGGTTTATTTTAGTTTTTGGTTTGATAAGTTTGATTACAAAAAATTTGGATTGTTTATTTGTTGATATGGTTTGGTTTGATATTTTCTTGTTAATTTGGGTTGCAACGATTTTGGATCTATTTAGTGTGGGGTTTGGTTGAACCAAGTTTAGATTTGTGTAATTTCAAAACTTTTGAATTGGAATAATTTTTAGAATAATGAGCTTGGCTTAGTGTATTTGGTATTAAATCCAAATGTGAATCATGAAACTATTGATTTGTTTTAAGTTGTTTGGGTCGTATTCTCATCACTCTTTTCCATATTTAGCAGGATCTGATTTTGTTAGAGTGTTAGTCCGCTTGGAACATTTCTATGTTGGAGCATATAATTCTCTTGTCTTTTTTAAGGTAATGTAAGTAACCATTTCTCCTTATTTATTACATTTGTTGTTAGGATAGAGACTTATGATTTCTAAGATAGAGTTGTAGGAAAATGGGATTGCATGACGGGGGAAGGGCGTAGAGGTCCTTCCCGACTTGTTTGCATTGTTTGCTGTGGAGATTGATTGTGTATGCGGAGATTGCAGGATATGCATGTTGTGATGTCATAAGGGGTGTGCTCTAGAACGGTTTTAAGATTTTTAAATGTTTGTTTGATTGTATTGTGAATTTTATTTAACTGGATTTATATATATATATATTGAAAATAAGTTTTTTGGGATGTCTTAGTTTAGGGAGGTTCTGTCAAATTTTTTGTTTAATTTAAAGAGTGGAATATTAATTTAAGGGAGATGCCTGAAATTTTGTTACGTTAAAGAGCACAGACTGTTTGATTGTAATGTAAATTTTATTTGATGGATTGATATATGTATATACTGAAATAAATTTTGTTGGGATGTCTTAGTTTCAGGGGAGGTTATGTCAAAATTTTTCTTTTTAATTTAAAGAGTGGAATGTTAATCTAAGGGGAAATACTGCGAAATTTTGTTAAGTTAAAGAGCACAGACTATTTGCTTAAAAGAGTTTTACTTTTAGAAGATGGTTTGTTGAGAGATATTTATAATTAAATAAAATTTTAATTTGGGAAACTTTAAATGAATTTATTAGGTTAAATTACACATTCAAGAACCATGAGTTCCACAAATAGACTATGGATGTATGGCAGGGTGCACCCAGTCGAGGGGGAATCAAACCTGAATTTTACGTGGGAGTTGAACAATTTGTAAGGGTGGCTTGTCAGAGTACAATTTATGAATGAGGAAAAAGTTAGGTGTCCCTGTGCTAGGTGCAAATGTAGGAATTATTTTGATATGGACACCATTAGGTATCACCTGTATAAAGATGGTTTTATGGCGAATTATTTGGTTTGGACTATGCATGGGAAAGTTGCCACATAAAATTTTGAATATGATAGTGTTGAAAATACATATGTTGGAGGTAGTTCAAGTAGAGTTAATATTGGTGAGCATGTCACGGGAAATATCAATTGGGAGGATAATTCTAGATGATATGAGGAAATGATTTATGATGCAGTTGGTCCTCAAATTTATGCAGATTATGAACCTTTTATCGAGGCTCCTAATGCCGAGGTCGAGAAATTTTTCTCTATATTGGGTGTTGTAAAGGCCCCTCTATGGGAAGGGTGTGTACACTCGGAGTTGTCTCTAGCGGTTAGGATGTTAGCTATAAAGTCCAAAGCTAACCAAAGTCAAAATTCATTTGACCAGTGGGCGACATTGATGAGTGAGATTTGTCCACAACCTAGTTCTTTCCAAAGGATTTATATCAGGCCAAGAAATTAGTTTCAAAACTTGGGATGAAATCAGAAAAAATATATTGTTGTTTGAAGGGATGCATGTTGTACTACAAAGATGATGCATATCTAACCCAATGCAAATTTTGTGAAAGCCCTAGGTTCAAACCAAAAAGATCTGGAAATGGAAGATATAAGGATGTTTCCTATAAAAGAATGCACTATTTGCCCTTAATTCCAAGATTAAAGAGGTTGTATGCTTCAATGAGTTCATCTCATATGAGATGGCACTTTGAGAATAAGAGAAATGATGATGTCATGACCCACCCCCATGGTGAAGCCTGGAAACACTTTGACCTAACTTATCCTGATTTTTCGGATCCTAGAAATGTTAGGTTGGGGCTTTGTGTAGACGGATTTACTTTGAATAATCAGTTTAGCAAACCCTATTCCTCCTGGTGGTTGTTACACCGTACAATCTCCCTCCTGAAATGTGCATGAAAGATCCTTACATGTTTCTAACTTGTATAATCCCTGGCCCGATAATCCCAAAGCCAAGATTGATATTTACCTCCAACCATTAATTGATGAGCTTAAAGAGTTGTGGTATTCAGGCGTACAAACTTATGATATTTGCACGAAATAAAATTTCTTGCTTAGGGCATCATTGATGTGGACTATCAATGATTTTCCGGCCTATGGAATGTTGTCAGGTTGGATGACGCAGGGAAAATTGGCATGTCCAATCTGTATGAAGGATACAAAGGCATTCACATTGAAACATGGTCGAAAAAACTCGTGGTTTGACCTCATCGGAGGTTTTTGGACTTTGATCATGAATTTAGGGGTAAAAAGGATGCGTTTAAAAAGAAGACGGTTGAACGTGATAAGCCTCCTGTGAGGCTAAGCGTAATCAAGTTTGGCAGAGTTAGAGACTTTCCAAAATAACTAACTGGGTAAATCCATACAATTTCCAGGATATGGGATAGATCATAATTGGACCAAACAAAGTATATTTTGGGAGCTGCCTTATTAGGGGGATAATCTAGTTCGTCACTGTATTGATGTAATGCATGTGGAAAAAACTGTGTGTGATAACATCATAAACACTGTGATAGACATGATAAGACTAAGGACAATGTGAAAGCAAGGAAAGATTTGGTAGATTATTGTAAAAGACCTGAGTTGAGTTTACAGAAGTTACCAATGGCTGTGTGTGCAAGCCGAAGGTGAGTTACACACTAACCTCTCTCCAGAAGCAATCTGTGTGTAAGTGGATGAGAGTTGAGAATGCCTAACGGTTATGCCTCTAACTTGGGTAGATGCGCCAATATTGCACAAGGACAATTTTTTGGCATGAAGAGTCATGATTGTCATGTATTCATAGAATGTTTACTTCCTATCGCATTTAGAGAATTGCCTTTCCTTATTTGGAAGTCATTGACTGAGTTGAGTCAATATTTTAGAGACCTATGCTCATCCACTCTGAAGGTTGAAGATCTCTTGATTATGGAGATAAACATCCCTATAATTCTATGCAAATTAGAGAGAATATTTCCTCCTGGTTTCTTTGATTCTATGGAACACTTGCCCATACACTTGGCATACGAAGCACGGGTATGTGGGCCAGTCAATACAGATGGATGTATCCCTTTGAAAGAAATATTGGAAGTTTCAAGAGAACTGTAAAAAATAAGGCTCAAGTATAAGGTTCCATATGTGAGGCATATATCTCTAAGGAGACATCTTTCTTTTGTTCATATTACTTTGAGCCACATGTTCAATCTAGACGAACAAGGGTTGGTCGAAATGATGATGGGGGTGAACGTTCATACTTTGTCTATATTCAATTAGCCCGGACGTGCTAGAAAATCCAAACCCCATTGGCTATCAGAGAGAGAAACATGTTGCGCATTTGCATATCTTAATCAACTGTGATGAAGTGCAATCATTTAAAACGTAAGTGATATTAATGTATTACTTTCAATTGTTAATTCCTTGACATAAATCAAATCTTATTGTACCTGCAATATTTAATTTACAGGTATTTTGAACAAGTTGATGAGCGACACACCCTTTCACAATTTCCAGCATGGTTCAGATCATTTGTATGTGACCTCACTTTCTAGTAACCATTTGATCCAAAACACACATGTTCTAGTTGTCATCTTTTGTGTTGATGTTTGAATTTCAATTATTCATGTAGGTGTTTGACAAAAACAATAATGTTTCATGGCCTTATTTACAAAGTTTGGCTTGGGGTCCTGCTAACAAAGCAACAGTTGGCCAATGTATTATGTGAATGAATATAAGTTTCATACATTTGAATGGGGCCGAGGAAAGCAGACAATAGTGGGGTTTGTGTCAGAGGGATGCAGGCAGTGGGGAGGGTGATTGGTATGGAGTAATCAAACAAATACTGGAGATTGAATATATGGGTATGGACCTAAAAAATTGGTAGTGTTGTTCAGTTGTGATTGGTACGACCAAGACGTCCTGATGGAACACGCATACACAACCAATATAAAATTACTGAGGTGAATCATACGAAGAGATACGGTGTATATGATCCTTTCATTATTGCTCAGAATGCAAGAGAGGTATATTATGTATCATACCCTGGTAAGTGCAGAAAGGATTGGAAGATGGTTATGAAAACTAAACCTAGGGGTCGAGTTGAGGTCGAAGAACTACCTGATGATGCTTTTCAAGTGAATGATCAGTCCCTCTCGGTAGTCATTGATATAGGAACATTGCCAAGTTTACATTCCGATTCGGGTGAGGTTGAGATAATTCACTCTTTTAGTGATCAATTAGTGAGTGAACACAATGAAAGCAATGGTAGTGATGAGGTGGACGAGGAAGATGAGTTTGAGGATGATGTTGAGACTGAGAACGATGAAGATAGTCCTCCCTTTCAGATTAAATGTTTTGTATCTACTACTCTCATACTTATTACATCTCTTTATTTTAAATTATCATATTATTTGGTTTGTAATACATTGTTGTTTCTTTTTCAGATATGGCACCTAAAGGGAAACAAGGGCAAGGGTAAGGGTAAGGGTGTCCCAAATAATCAGACAATCACCCCTCCCTCTCAAGCATCTACCACGGCTCACACATCCACTTCTAGCCCTTCCATGCCACCACCCCTGCCCATCAGGAGTTTACCATGGTCCCTACTCCTAGGCATGTGATCGGAGTCGTGCCTTCACCTCCACCACCACCACCACCACCACCACCACCTGGCAGATCCTCCCCACCTCTACACACGAATCAGAAGGGTGCTGAAAGCGAGGCAGTTGGTGGCTCAGAGACGGGCAATCAGGACATGGGTCCACAGGGAGCAATGGGTACCGCTTGTACGTCTCGGTAAGAACAGGTAAGTAATTTAATTGTTCAACTCATGAATCTTGTTGTAATAATTTGAACAATTTCTTGATATATAATAACATTATTTTGTACTATTTCCTATGCAGTTGGCATCCAGCCACACGGGCCTTGCATGAGGTGACATACACCATCCAAAAACTATATGAACGGCCGGTTGAGTCATTTGGCTAGTTTTCGAAGAATGAGAAGTTGCGATGGTTTACCGAGTGAAAGGTAAAATAAAATAATTACTATGAAAATGTGTGATTTACTTTATAAACTGCTTTTAATTACCATTTTTTTTATTTCTATGTGTATGTGTAGAGCCACTTCATCATCCATCCCAAAGATGAAGATTACATGTTTAAGCTCTTCAAATCCAGGTCACTCACAAGCTGCAAGACATGTACATCGACATCGAGAACGGCGAGACGAAACCCCAGGTGGATAAATCAAGCTAGCCTAGACTATTTGTGGCAATATTGGAGAAGTGAGAAATTTAAAAAGAAGTCTTTGAAGGCTAAGGCGAGTAGAGCACCGCAAAAGGGTGGATCTGTTCATTGTGGTGGTTCAGCTACTATCGAGTTTACACGTTGCCAGATGGTTTAGTCATTATTTTAAACCTTTTTTCATGAATCTTGTTAAATTTATATTTTCAGTTACTAATGTCAAAGATGGTCACTCAAAATGCAGGCTAATGAGTTAAAGAGACCACCCACATAGAGTGAGTTATTTAGAAAGACTCACACACGCAAGACAGACAAGACATGGGTTGATACTCGCTAGAGAATGTTTAGGTATATATGTTCTAAGCACTTATTGTTTGTATATATATTTAATTTATTACTTCATATATTTGATAGATGTTTAATTAATTTTATTTTCTTATAGCATGCCTATGAGCAGTGCTATCAGGAGGCTACGACTCAGCGTGAGAGAGAATTGCAGAGGTGAGGAGTGCCACCGATTGATGGGGACCAACTGTGGCAAGAGGTAGTCGACAATCCTTATAAGAACCGCATCTATGGCATGGGGTCATTTTATGCTAGTAGTTTATCATCTGCCTCTCACTGGCGCATCTCCAGGCACTGGGTCCACATTCGAAGATGGTGAGGTCGCGAGCAAGTTCACCTGCTCAATGCGGAACTTCATTGTATGCAAGAGAAGGATGCATAGAGATAGCGTCAGTTCAGGAGATGCAAAAGAAGATGGATGACAAGGAAAAAGCCTTGGAGACGGAAATAGAAAGCGATAAAGGAGAAGGAGATGAGATTAAGGAAGCGAATGAAGAAAGAGATGATGTCTTTGTGGAAGAAGATAGGCTGGCTCCTCTGCCCGCAGACACCAATGATGATGATGGTGGTGATGGTGAAGGTAACGGTGATGCTGATGATGATGATGATGCTAGACTTCTCCTGATTTGAGTTATTGCTTTTTCTTTATTTCTTATATGTTGAACTATTTATAGTTTACTTTGTAGACTTTCTAGCTTTATCTATTTTACATCTTAGACTATTTATATTTCTGTTTGTAGACTTTCTGACAGCTTTATCTATTTTACATCTTGGACTTAGATTTATTGCGTTTTCTATTTATTAAGCATTTTTTAATAATTTTTCATTATTAAATATATTTATATATTTATAATTAGCTTTAAATAAAATATAAGCTGGTAAAAATAGGGAACATTCAAATTACAAGCTAAAATAATTTTTTAAAAAGTTATTTACCGACGAAATTTCTGTTGGTAAAATAAAACATACGAAGAGAAAATTAAATTTAAAAATAAAAAATCTAATTACCGATTTTTTAAAAAATGATTTCAGTTTTAAGTTACCGCGGAAAAAAATCCGCAACTATTTTTTTTTAAAAAATGCTGATTTAAATTAAAAAATTACCGCGGAATCCGCTGGTAAATAAAATCCTGAAATATTACCTGGATTTTTCCATCGGAACAGTAAATCTCGATACTATTCTTGATGCTTGACGAATTCCTAGCGATTCTTTGTCGTACCCATTATCGATGGATTTTTTTCAAAAAAATCCGCGAAATAGTTTCGATATTTTCGCGGTAATGGTTCCGACTACGTTATTATTGACAAAATCCGTCAATAATTCCAGGTAACTCAATTCCGTCGATACTACCATAAAATCCGTCAGGTAAATTCCGGGTAAAGGCACTATTTCTTGTAGTGATTATTGTTATTTTGTTAATATAGGAGTTTTGTTTGAAGGTGGCAGCGATTATTGACATTGAGATCGGTTTGTCATTCTGCTTCCTCGTCTTATTTTATGTTTTCTATTTATTTGTGTCAATTAAATTTTTCATATTGGATTTTCAGGATTGGATTTGGTTGGATGCATAGAGCTTTCACATTCTAGTTTTCTTCACCACTGTAGAGGTTAGTAACAAAATCCTTGTTTTTTATATGGTTTAATATGTACGTAGGATGGAGTTGTAGGAAGTAGTGAGTGCTTGACGGGGAAAGGCATAGAGGTCTTTCCGACTTGTTTGCATTGTTTGTTGTGGGATTTTTTTCGTTTGGGATATTACAGGATGCATTTTGTGGAGTTATAAGGGGATATGCAATAGAATGGTTTTTAAGATTATGTGAATTGTATGTAATTATTAAGATACAACTGTTTCATTGTATCTATTCTATTATTGATCTTTATAATAATATCTATTATTATTGAATTGATTGAAATATTCATTGGCGGAAGCTCCTAATTTAAAGGGAGACATGTCAAATTTTGTTAAAGTTTATTTTAGGGATAAGAGATTAAAAGTAACTATAAAAAAAAAAAAAACTCAAAGACTAATTGAATGTGTTTGAAAGTAATAATATGAATGTGCTTTAAAATAATAATATGAATGTGTTTGAAAGTAATAACATAAATAAAACTTAAAGACCAATTGAATGTCTTTTAAAGATCAATTAAAAGAAATATCTAATGATGGAATCTCCTAATTTAAGGGGAGGTTGTCAAAATTTTCCTAAAATTTTTTTGGAATAAAAGATTAAATAAAAGTAACTGTACTAAAAAAAATTAAAAGTCAATTAAATGTGTTTGAATGTAATAATATGAATGTGTTTGAAAGTAATAATATAAATAAAACTTAAAGACTAATTGAATGTCTTTTAAAGACCAATTAAAAGAAATATCTAATGATGGAAGCTCCTAATTTAAGGGAAAATACTCAAAATTTTCCTACAAGTTTTTAGCAGTAAAAGATTAAATAAAAGTAACTGTATTAAAAAAAACTTAAAAGGCCAATTGAATGTGTTTGAATATAATAATATGACTATGTTTGAAAGTAGTGATATAAATAAAACTTAAAGACAAATTGAATGTCTTTTAAAGACCAATTAAAAGAAATATCTACGACGAAAGCTCCTATTTGTTTTAGAAATAAAAGATTAAATAAAAGTAACTGTATGAATTTGTATTTAAAAGTAATAATTTGATGTCTTTACCAAAATTGTAGGGTCTAGGGTTAATCACAAGCACAATGTTACCATCAAATCAATTATGGATGTACGATAGATTACATCGTAATCCAGGAGGAATTAAATCGGATTTTTATAGTGGTGTTGAAGAATTTATGAAGGTGACATGTCAAATGCAACAGTTCATTAATGAATCAAAAGTTAGGCATCCATATAATAGGTGTAATCGCATGAAGTATTTAGATAATGATACAATAAAGATTCATTTGTACAAGTGGGGATTCATGTTTGACTATTAGGTTTGGACGAGCATGGGGAGGTGATTAATGTATGGAATCAAGTGGGTATGTTTCAAATTGGAAGTAGTTCTGGTGGTATTCATGTAGCTCAGCATGAAGTGGGTAATGTGTTGTAGGATGATAACTTGGTTCGACATCAAGAGATGATTTTTGATGCGCTGGTCTTGAATTTGCAGCGCGTTATTCTCAGCCTTCATTGAAGGGCCCAACCAAGATGCCGCTCGATTTTATAGTCTCCTAAAGGCTGCCAATCAACCTTTATGGGAGGATTGTGTGCACTCCAAGTTGTCATTAGCAGTTCGAATGTTGAGCATTAAGTTTAAAAGGAATCAAAGCCAAAGTTTTTTTATCGTGGGCTACACTAATGAGTGAGCTAAGTTTGAATCCAAATGTAATTCCAAAAGATTTTTGTCAAGCTAAAAAATTAGTTTCTAAACTTAGGTTAAAGGAAATAAATATTGATTGATGCTCAACAGGTTGCATATTTTATTATAAAGATGATATTTCATTAACTGAGTGTAAGTTCTCCAAGAGCCTAGGTTTAAACCCGAGAGACGTGGAAGTAGGAGGTATAAGGATGTCACTAGAAAAGAATGCATTAGCTATCCTTTATCCCTCGACTCAAGAGGCTCTATGCATCAATAAACTTGACGTCTCATATGAGGTGGCATAGTGAAAATCAGAAGTGGTGACGATATAATGACGTATCCATTGCACGATGAGGCATGAAAGGCTCGATCAACAATATCCTGGTTTTGCCTTTGACCGTGAAATGTTAGATTGGGACTCTGTTCAGATGGATTTACTCTGAATAACCAAGTTAGCAAACCTTATTCTTGTTGGCCCGTAGTTATTATGCCCTACAATCTCCTTCCTAACATGCATATGAAAGATCCTTACCTGTTCTTAACATATATAATTCCTGACCCTAATAATTCAAAAGCTAAGATTAATGTGTATTTTCAACCTCTAATTGATGAATTGAATGAGTTGTGGTGCCAGGGTGTTATTACTTATGACATTTCAACAAAGTAGAATTTCATGATGAGGGCTCATTAATGTGAACCATCAATGACTTTCTAGCTTAAAATGCTGCCTGGATGGATGACCCAAGGCAAACTTGCATGCCCAATTTGCATGGAGAATACTAAATAATTCACCTTGAAACATGGAGGAAACGAACTCTTAGTTTGATTGTTACATGAGGCTCTTAGATTATGATAATCCATATAGGTGAAGTAGATATGGCTTTAAAAATAATTGTATTGAACATGATGAGCCTCCAATTAGACTACATGGCCGCCAAGTATGGGATCGAGTTAAGTATTTCTCAAAAATAACATAAGTAAAAAAGGTAGTGCGAATGCCAGGCTATGGGGTATACCATAATTTGATCAAACAAAATATTTTCTGGGAGTTGTCATATTGAAAGGATAAGTTAGTGCGTCATTGTTTATATGTCGTGCATATTGTGAAAAATATGTTCGACATACTGTAATGGATACAAATCAAACAAAAGACAACAACAAGGAAAGGCATGATTTGGCTGAGTATTGCACACGGCCTGATTTGCATTTACAAGAATTAAGAGATGGTCATTTCTATAAACCAAAGGCCAAATATGCTCTGAGTTCCACTCAGAAACAAGCTGTTTGTCAGTGGCTAAAGGAGTTGAGAATGCCCGATAGTTATGCTTCTAACTTAAGTAGCTGCGTCAATGTTGCACAGGGTAAGCTTGTTGGCATGAAAAGCCATGATTGTCACGTCTTCATGGAGTGTTTGCTTCCAATTATATTGCATTTAGAGAGCTACCTGATGTTGTCTAGAAGCCCTTAACGGAGTTAAGTCAGTATTTTCAGGATTTATGCCCTTCTACTCTAAGGGTTAATGATTTGCTTGTCATGGAAAAAATATTCCCATGATTCTCTGAGTTAGAGAATTTTTCCTCATGGGTTCTTTGACTCAATGGAACACTTGCCCATACATTTGGCATATAAACCATGAGTATGTAGACTGATTCAATACAGGTGGATGTATCCATTTGAAAGGAAAATAGGGGTTTAAAAGAACCGTGAAGAATAGGTCTCAAGTGGAAGGATCAATATGTCAAGTTTATCTAGAAAAAGAGACTTCAAATTTTCACTCATTTTACCTTCAGCCACATGTTCAATTTAGGAGAACTTGGGTTGGTCGTAACAACGATAGAGGGGAGTGTTCTATTCCACCAACATTTTCCATATTTAATCAACTTGATCGAGCTCCTGGAAAGAGCATGCCTCGATAGTTGACTTCCGAGGAGTGGAATTATGCACACTTACACATTTTGATAAATTGTGATGTAATGCACCCATTCATATTGTAAGTCAATAACCTCTTTTTTCTAGATGAAAGTGTGATGTTATGTATCTTTAAAATAACCTAAAATATATTTTCAACAACAGATATTTTGAATAATTGCGCGGTCAAGATTCCCTTCAACAAGTTCCCTTGGTTTAGATTACATGTAAGTCTACGTGTTTAAGATTATCTAACCCAATATATTCTTATCTATTAATTTTGTTTGATACAAGTCGATTTGACATTTCAAACTTCATCTACATAGGTTCATAACAAAAATAATGGCATAACATGTCCCCATTTATTTAACTTAGCTTAGGGGGTTATAAGTTGGCCCATGTACTATGTTAACTAGTACAAGTTTCACACAATTGATTGGGGTGCAAGGCAAAAATTGACAATACTGGTGTTTATGTTAAAAGCGGTCCTCAGAGAATGTGATTGGTATGGTGTCGTTAAGAAAATCCTTGAGTTTGAGTACGTTGGTGAGCCCACAAAAAATGTGTCATATTCAAATGTGAATAGTATAATCCTGCCTAACTCCTTGGACACGATAACACAACAATTACAAAATCATTGAAATCAATTACACCAGAAGATATGGAAGTTATGATCCATTTATTATAGCCAAAATGCTAGATAAGTCTATTATATGTCTTATCCTGGAAAAAGTTGGTCACAGTGGAAGGTTGTGAATAAGACAAAACCAAGAGGTAAGATTGAAATAGAGGAAGATACTGTTGAAGATGCTTATCAAATGGATGATCTACCCCTTTCAAGGGTAGTAATCAATAATGCATACAATCCTGAAAACCCTCTTTCGTTGATTGGGGAAGTTGACATAATTGAATACACAAGTAACCACCCAATAAGAAATCATGAAGATGAAATAAGTGATAGTGGTGCTAATGATTCAGATAACGATCAACAACAAAGTGATGATGAAAACGGTCTTGAACTTTCAGATTAATTAAGGTGTTCAATATTATATGCAATACTATTATGAAATCATTTGAAATTTACCGATTTAATTTATGCTTTTTTGTGGACTTTTTAATTGTTTCAGTATGGTTTGTAGAGGCAGAGGCCAACCACGAAAGGTCAGTTTACCTCCCACCACCTCCACCACGCCCTCCTACCACTTCTCCGCCGCACCTCCTACCACCTCCATTATCGTCCCTTCCACTACCTCCACTACTTCCCCTTCTACTACCTCCACCTCAGTCCCTGCCACCAACATCCCTTCCTTCAAGATGATGCTCACTCCTGGTATGCTGGCCCTCCACCTCCCCCGTGTTCACACTCATAGTCCACTTGCATTAGTGACCCCTCCCCAGCCCTACCACTACCCCAACTCTCAACCCTATATCTGATCAGATCCCTGCTTCCTTGTGTAGGTCCCAAGCATTGAACATGAATAGGAGGCCCTCGGCCCAAATGGCAGGCCACTTGGGCTTGATGGTAGACGTTGTGCCAAATTAGGCCGGACGGTAAAGATAGGCATGTTTAAACATGTTTTTTTTTATTACATTCTGATTTTACATTGCTTATGATATTTAAAATATTTGATTATTTTTTATTTATTTTATCTATGTAACAATTTTACCCGTTACCGGATCACAAAGGTTATACAGAGAGTCAGTATAACCGCCATGGCCTGGACTGACATCCCACGAGATGTCAAGAAGTTGTGGTGGAAGGAGTGGAAGGTAATTCTATGATTTATTCTCTTTTGTTAAAATATATGTTTATATTATTTAATTATATGCTTATATATAATCACTTATGTGTTGTGAATTTGTGTATGCTGAAAACCTTCTACATTCTGGCCAAGCATGAGCCCGCAATTAAGAGGGCTTGGAGGATTAGGTCCTCTAAGCGATTGAGGGATATGTTTCATGATGTCCATAAGGGACACATGAACAGGTCGTGGCTGAATGATGCCACCCTCAATGAGCTATGGTGCCACTAGGCTAGCGACCGACCTTTAAGGATAGGTCGCACAAGGGAAAGACAAACCAAGCTTTACAAAAAGGCGGGTCACACATGGATGGGTAAAGTGATAGAGAAATTTTAAGGCATCTATTATGGTTGCATACTTGGCCTAATTGGTTTCTACATGTGTTTAATTTTGATGATTTAATTAAGTTTTTCATAATTGGGCTTCATTAGATTTAATTGTCAAAACTTGGTTAATTTCGGATTTTACACTCACTATGACCTTTCCATCTTGCACAGATCATTTTTGGCTCTACAAATATTGGATTTGGGTGATTTTGGTGTCTTCTGAAAGATAAGACCGAGATCTACAATTTTGGGTTTCACAAGCTTCATCAAATTCGGCCCGATTCATGGCCTAATTGGGCTGCAAAGTTGCGGAGCTCGTGCTGACGCGGGTCCAAGACCTTTCCTCACATAATTGGGCATATCTCACTCATTTCTGGTCCAAATGAGTCATATAATATGTCTATGGAAAGCTTATCCAGAGAGGATTATCTTATCCAGATCATATTTCGGAAATCTGGAATTATTTTGATAGATAACATCTGGATAAGATGTAATCCGAGGGACACTTTGATTGGAGGGAAATCCTTCTTTTTAGATTTTTCAAGCTTTATCTTATCTTTTCATTTTCTATTTAAGCCTAAGTTGTTCATTCAAAGAACACACATCAGAATCTCTCATCTCTCTACTTGTCTTCTTATTTTTCTTTTGTATCTTTTGTATCTAAGGTGTTCATCCAGAAAGCTTTCAATGGAGATGTCCATGAAAGGCTAAACTCTTTTCAATCCTTGACATCATAGATAATTGGTTTGAATTTGAAGTTCCTGTTGTATAAATCTCATCTTTGTATGCATGCTTTTCTTTCTAAACTTTAGTTTGATTATGGATTCAGTAATTGAACATGATTATGTTTGAATTATATCTGATTAGATATAGAACTGAATTCATTATTGAAATCAAAGTAAGGCTAAATAACTGATTGGTTATTGGTTTAATCTGGATTGCAAGTAATTCAACATTCATTTGGATTGCGATAGTAATTTAAGGATTGTTGAGTGAAAACTATGTGATTATATAGTTGATTTGGATTGACAGAGTAGCATCCATATGATAACTCTTTTGAACTGATGAATTCTGCCAATGATTGTGATGTCTGGATTGATTCTTTGATCAATTACATCTTATTTTGTTTCTGTTATTTACTATAACTTTTGCATTTTGTAAATCACAAATTCCCCCCCCTTTGTTGTTATTTAGCAATTTCAGTTTGATAACATAACCTGTGTGTCCTAAGGAAGAATGACCTGAGTTACCTTATACTACAAACAAGGGGGCTTAGACTATTTGATAGCAGACGCAGAGTTATCATCGAGCACCCAAGAAGGACCCGGAAGCGTCTAGTAACCCTTTAACTTTTCTACATTAATAATAACATTTACTATATTTGAATTGTGGCAAATGCTATATTTTTATGACTTTATTGTGCTTATTTGTGCAGTTGAGGGAGTTAAGCCCTCTGACACAAGTAGAGCTATTCAGGAGACCCATACCAAAAGGGTGAGTAGAGGAAGGAGTCTAGAAAGGTCTAGGTAGACCCTCGCTCCTAGGCCACCAATGTAAGTTTGAATTTAGACATATCTTTATTTAATTTTTATTATTATTTTCATTTATATCATAATTATTACTTACAATGTGTTTTATCTTTTTTCCTTTGTAGCACAAGTTTAGAGCTCTAGGAGCATGCACAAACCCAATATTAGACCCAGGTGGCTGAGACTGGACTTGATGCTAACATCCCTCCTCCTTCAAACGAGGAGGATGTCTGGACCCAGGTGGTTGGCGACCCTTACAAGGGTCGCATATATAGGACGGGGTACTATCCTAAGAGTAGATCCCCATCCTCCGCCACTAGGTCAACTCCTGAGGATTATGCCCTGAGGGAGTGTGTGCATGCCCTCACCCAGGAGCTGCAACAGGTAGGCATATTTGATCCGGAGCTGGAAGAGCAGGACACAACTCCTTCAATAGCTCCCAAAGCAGGGCGGAGGGCATGGAGGGAGCTGAGGGAGTCCGAGAGCTTAAGCTATCCTTGGAGTGACGGTAGCAGAAGAAGGCAAAGAAAGATAAGGCTGAGCTCCAGAAGATGCGAGAGAAGATCACTGTGAATGTGATGACTTTTCGGATCCTTCGACTTGGGCTTGGCAAGAAGATCCCCCAAATCCCACCACTCCCTTCCATTTTTAAGGGTTATTCACTGTCGGATGGCATGGAAGACGATGACGGTTTAGATGATGATGATGCCGCCAGCCGACAATGTCAATGACCAGAACTTCAGCTAGTTTTTGTCTAGCTTTATTTTTTTTCTCATTTTGGATATTTTTTACATTTATTGCAATTTGTATATATTTTGTTGTGATACTTTGGTATTTTATTTAATCAGTTTAATTTGTTCATTTTATTATTATTTTATTATTTTCATATTTAATATTATTTTAATTGATAATTAGATTATTATATAAATATATAATAAATTACCGATCAATCCATAGTTTAATAAGAAAAAAAATCACTACTTTTTTACCAACGGATAGGACCGTTGGTAATTAGTCATATTTAAAAATTAAATAATTGTAAAAAAACACAAACTACTCGTCTATAAAACCATCGGTAGAAATTAATATAAAATTATTTTATTTATTTAAACATCCGTTGGTAAAATTAAAATTACCCGTTGATAAAATTATTTATCTGACAACCACAGATGATGCTTTAATCCAATTGTATCGACGATTACTCATTTTTATACCCCTTGATATACCCGTAGAAAATTCCTGACTGGTTCACGTAACCATCGGTAATATTCCATCGACGGTCAAAAACCATGTCCCGTACCCATCGGTATAAATTCAAACGTCAAAAAATCCATCAATAATGCCGTCTTCTCCTGCTTTTCTTGTAGTGTTACCAGTGTACCACAACTTAAAACCTAAAGTATCTAACTCATTTGCTTTCTCTTCCATCTATTTAGTTTATTGTAGGAACATAAAATTTATCCTCCTTTGTATCATGAAATCAACTATTTCTATTAATGCCTATGTTCTAAGTCCCAAATTATAACTTACCATTGTGAACTAACTTATTTATCTACATCCATTCACAAAAATGTGGGAATCCTTGCTTATTTTGCACTGCATCCAGGCACTGATGTAGGGGCTCTTGCTCATTTGACAATGTACTAGAGCAATACAATGCATTGCTTCTAGGCAATGACCTACCATTAGTTCTATATAGTCTTTGATCCATGTCACAAAGATTCGATAAAAAATGTTACATTAGCTGTTGAAGGTCTAACACAACTCTCCTCTTTTATCTGGGCTTCGAACCAGCCATGTAAATGTATTTTGAATAAAGCACAATATAGGGAGAGTTTTAAAGTTTTGAGTCTGTCAGGCAACCATCCCAACCACATGATTTTAAAGTGTACAAGACACCATCCGTATAATTTGATCATTTATCTATGGCTTGAAAGTTGAAATAACTAGAGCACCAGTGTCCCAATTTACATTGGACCACTGGAAAGGATTACCCTCTGCCATTCTTATTTTATACAAAATTTGTAATAGAAGCAATATATAAGCTATACAATATGCATCAGCGAGTCAACTGGGTTAGTTCATTTTCTTCAAGGAGCAACGGTACACATGGTTCATCCTCCAGTGGAGTAGATAATAGAGCGTCTGAGGCTAAACATCTCGTTTTCATCGTCACTTTACCGTATCATATACACACATAGGACCATATAGATTTAAATAATGAGATGAGTAACTTTTGAGATACGTACAGGTTACATTTTTGCATTTTTCTCACTCTAATCATAATCAGAGAACATAACTTAGCATTAAACAACAACAAATTACTCAATAACAATTAAACAGAAGCAAGGCCAAATGACAGAACAAGAATATTATTAATTTCTTTTTATGAAAGTTGAGGATTGAATAAAGAGTCTCGACAAGAGCGAGAAGAATTTTGAACGTAGTAGCAAAGTTGTAGCCGCACCACAAAAATTTACTAAGGCGGTAAAACAGGTCTTCTAGAATCTTCCAAAGATAATGCCATCCTATTATGGGGATTCCCGTGGCCTTGTTTGAAGCAGAATATTTGTCCAAGGCAGCAACCATTTTGCTTCGACCGGAATAATCAGCAATCATGCCACGGTCAACTCCCATTGTGATTGAATGGAAAAATCAACCAGATCATGGTTGCTCATGTTCAAATGGTCCACTATGACTCGCTTGTCCTTAAGTAGTTGAACATCACTTGAACAGCAAATCAATGTTGGAAAATTTTGTGGACTAACATAAATCAACGGTAAATTTAATTTTAGACCCAAATTAATTTGATGTCAAACAATTATAATTTATTGTTTAAGCCCAATGATTTGTGACCATTGTTGCTATTGGGCCAATTATTGTTAAGCATTATTTATTGTGGGTATGTTTATGGGTTCTTGTACGTGGGTTTTACTTGATGGGTGGCTTAGCCCAACACTTTACTAACATAAAGAGAGGCCCTTCTTCTAACCTATACATAGGGTGCTTGGTTGCCCCATTAACTCCATGACACAGAAAACCTATTATAGAATAGGAGAAGTAAATCTCCTAACATTCTCTATTGGATTTCTCTCTAATTGTTTTGCATTTTGTGTTTTGTATTAAGGTTAATAGATATCTATGAATATGTTGTCTTCTTCCTTAAACCTATAACTCTAATCCAATCTTCCAATTATATTGCACATGTCATATTCAAGATTAAATTGATCTTTGAGATATAGAAATTTCACTTGTTAATTATATCTTTTGATATCTGAAATTCCTTCAAGTGGTATCAGAGTCAATCTAATTTTGATATGGCAGTGATATTACCTGTCCTAGATTAGGTGTTGATGATGAATTTTCGTATGTGTGATCAACCCTAACTTTTCGTGGTTCTGAACCAAAACGCAAAAAAGTTTTTCTTGTCGATTTACATCAAATATCGTTAGGGGTTTTGTAGAGCTTTTTAATACGAATCTAACAAGACCAAGAACTTGGATTTTGGTTGAGGATTGGGGAGAAAGGCAGGAAACCGAGCTACAAGTTTGCGAGTTTGTAGTCCCAAATCAACATGAAATCGTGTGATTCTTGATGGGTCTTGGTCGCTCATTGTTTCCCTTTGATTATTGGTTGATATTGAGATGAAAATATGCGAAGTCCAAGCTCAAAAGTGCTCCCATGGCAGACCGCACTCGCACTCGGCATGGCTGGAGGATGATGATGACCAGGCTGCTTGCCTTCCCCACTCGTAGCCTTGAGGGCGTGAGAGGGTTGGGACCCTTCCATAGGCCATGTTTTCTTTTTTTTTTTTTTTTTTTTTGCCAGTTTGGGTAATTGGGCATTCTGGAATTCTTTTTTTTTTTGTGACTTTAAGTTTTTTTATATCCTGGAAATATTTATTTTAGTTTACTCAGATTTAAATTATTGAAAATTATGTGATACTCTTCATTCCTGAAATTTTTGTGAGTATTCTTGTTGTTACTGGGCACCTTGTTTGAAATATACTCTCAGAGTTTATTTTGATTTACTCATTGAGATACTTTTGTTGTACTTATATTCAGTATATTGCACATCAAATTACAAAGTGTTATTATTATGAAATCCTGTGCAATATTACTCTGAGAGCTTCTATTAAAGAAATAATGAGACACTCTATACATTTTGATTTGAGAGAATTACATTGAAATTTTTGTTATTCGTGTTTATTGTGTGGTTGGGTATATTATAATTTTCACATTCTAGAAACATTATATTTTTTATTTTTTTTATATGTACATAATATTGTGTATAAAATTTTTCTGATCATGTACAGTAATGTTCTGAGAGTTATCGCTCACGGTATTTTGAGATATTTTATTTTATTATTGGATTTTGCACAATCTTATTTTGAGAGTCCCTGCATATAATCTTTTAAAACTATTGTTGGGTATCTTTTATTATTGTGAGGTCACCTTTGTGGGACCGACGTGCTATTTGTGAAAATTATATATTATATAATTTTGAAAATTATCAATTATCTTATCTAATATTTTATATCATGTTTCATATGGAAAAAATATAATTGTCTATTGTAGTTTTATGGGAAACTAAAATTGTTTGATTTGGTTTAATATTGTTTTGAATTTTCCTTATATGTAAAGTTTAGGAACATGCTTATACTCTTTTCTCCCATATTATATGGAATAATCCTTTTGTAAAAATTTTGTCATCTAATTTGTGAGTCCAAGTGGGAGAATATTTGATTTTATATGGATTGTATGGACTTGCATAAATTAGTATTGGATTTAATTTGAAAATCTAAAATTATTATGTGTGAAAATATCATAACACATTGTGATTTGAAAATATTGAGTTTTAGTTGTTTCCGCGCTTATGTAAAATTTGCTATAGTCACAATGTTATTTGATTTTGACTAAAATTCCACTTGACATAAAGAGAAAGTTGTTTTGAGGTGACATTATACACTATTATGAAATAAGAAAATAATTATGAGTTTGAAAATCTCTTTATGTTTTGTTTTACAGCCAATGTTATTTTATTTTGAGGGGACTTAGCTTACAATTTTATACTTATTATTTATTGTGTCCTCTTTTAGATATTGTGAGTATTTTCTTGGATATATTTAAATTTTTTATTTTCCTCTCTCATTTTGGCTGTATTGTTTTACTTGTGATGGCTAATTTAAGATTATTGTCTTTTGGATAATATTGCAACTGTTGTGGCATTAAGTTTTATTGATAATGAACTTATCCTTCGGTTTGTCTTTATTGATATAATTCTTAATGAGTTGATAATCATGGTTTTAGAGTTTTCAATATCCTCTCGGACTAGCTCTAGTGGCATGATTTTATCGTGTATGATTATTAGCCGAATAATATTAGGAGTAATTACTTGTTTGTTGCGCAATTTTATAGCAATCCAATATTTTATAAATCTTTCACAAATATTGTTGGGTTATGCAAATAATGGACATACCCTTCGGTATGACATTATTTGACATAATCATTCAATGATAGAGAAAATAATTTGAATTAAATTGTTTAAGAATTTTATATTATTGTTATTATTTTTCTGTCACATTAGAGAGTCTTGTATATTGTGATTTCGGGACCTTTTGGAGGATTGCAATGATACAAAGGCTCTAGTTCAATTAGTCATCCAATTAATTGAACGTGAGAAATGAAATTAATTTTATGCTCATTATAATATTTTGTTGTATGGTTTTCTCTTTCCTTTGTTATTTTGTCATCGTTATATTGTGTAAGACCTATAAAAAGGACATTGTTGAATCTCTTGGATTATCTCATGATGTTGCTCCCATTAACGTTAAAATTTTGTCATAGTGGGAATTAGAGATTTTATGTTTTGTTATGTCATTACTGTTGGTTTGTGGGTCTAAAATACTTTCGCTGGCAACTTTGTGCTCAAATAAGCATTTAATTATTAGTTTGCGATGACAAAAAGGAGATATTTGTTGTATAATGTCAATTGGACATTGGTGATCTCCTAGATCGTTTAGACATAGTATGTTAAACAATTTTGTAAGATTTTGTTATAAACAGAAATGACTTTGCACTTTTATGTCTCTCTATTTTATACTTTTGTTGCTAGAGAAAATAATGATAAGCTCAAACTTACATTGAGTACTCTACTACTCTACTATAGAGTTATCAATGATCCCACTACTATTTGTTGTGCCATTAGGGTATTTTGAAATTTTGTGACCTCCAATGGGAATGTTTATGATGTATTGGATTAGTGGGAGAAGTGTGCACTATTATTATCATTATGTTGTTGCCTCGAGATTAATTTGGCAAATTATGATAAACGTTCTCAAGTTATTGCAGAACATATTGTTATTGATCCCCTAACCAAAGGCTAGCCAATAAAGTTTATTGTTGGTCACATAACTTATATGGGTATATATTGAGGTCTCTTTGGTGTTTTGGGTTAGTGGGAGCTAGTTCTGATATTTATTGTGACCTCATATCTTATTGTCATTTAAACCTGTGAGAATTATTGATATAATTAGTATAATGGTAAATTATTGAAATATTTTAGACACATTTTTAATTTGTTGTCATCCTAAGATATTTTATTGAATTTCAGAGAGCATCTTGGCTAGATGCTTATATTATCCTATTTTGTTATTATTGTTATTGTTGATGATGTTATTGTTGCTGTTGTGTTGTTATTATTTGTAGTTGTTAGTGTTGTGCACACTCCTATGTTAATATAGCACATTATGAGACATTTTGGACCCAGTCTCATTTTGTTATTGTGTTGAGATTTGTTAGATCTCATTTAGCATCTTGGGCGGATGCTGGACCATTTTGTTGGGAATTGCTTTTTAATCACATGTTGATGTATAATTTTATTGTGCATTCTTATTTACCCATATACCACATTTTGTTGGGTTACTGAAATGAGCATCTTACATTTATGATATCAGTACTCCTTCAAGTATGATTTTTTGCATTGTTGAGATGTTCACTATCCTATTCTGGCCCATTTGGTTGGAAGTGCTTATTTGGTTCTGACATCTTGTTACTTCCACATATTGTAAATTAGTTTGGGTATTGTTTTAGAATGTTTTGATTTATGTTGTTCAAGTGGGAGATTATTGGAAAATTTTGTGGACTAACATAAATCAATGATGAATTTAATTTTGGACCTAAATTAATTTGATGTCAAACAATTATAATTTATTGTTTAAGCCTAATGATTTGTGACCATTGTTGCTATTGGGCTAATTATTGTTAAGCACTGTTTATTGTGGGTATGTTTATGGGTCCTTGTACGTGGGTTTGCTTGATGGGTGGCTTAGACCAACATTTTGCTAACACAAGGAGAGACCCTCCTCCTAACCTATGCATAGGGTGCTTGGTTGCTCCATTGACTTCATGACACAGAAAACCTATTATGGAATAGGAGAAGAAAATCTCCTAACACTCTCTATTGGATTTCTCTCTAACTGTTTTGCATTTTGTGTTTTGTATGTCAGGTTAGGAGATATCTATGAATCTTGTCTTCTTCCTCAAACCCTTCCAGATAACTCTGATCCAACCTTCCAATTATATTGCACATGTCATATTCAAGATTAAATTGATCTTTAGGATATAGAAATTTCACCTGTTATTTATATCTTTTGATATCTAAAATTCCTTCAATCAAGCCATTGATATGCAACGTCGCTCAAGTGCATTTGCATCTAAAAACAGTATCAGCTCCTTGCGATGGCCTTAAAACATCCTTAAAGGAAACGCCCTCACTCTTCCATTTCTTCTTGTGCTGCTCCCAAGCAATGAAGTTCCTCCACAGGGTTTCAGTTGCATCTGTGATATGTGGCTGCAGAATCTCCAGTGTCCCACTTCCATTGTAGAATCCAGTGTCAAAGTTGAAACTGCTTATTGTAGGACCAAGCTTATCGGTATCTTCCCTTTGGTTATGAGGTGGTTTGATGGTGACCCCAGCTGCCAGCATTCAACCCATCACCAACTTGTTCTTCTTTATGTGAATGGGCTGTCCATGATCATTCTCCCCTGGTTTCACTTTCTCATCATCATCACTTCCCAAGAAGATGGAGGAGCATGTGTACATCTCTTGCACTACTTACGCCACTCAGTGCCCCCAACAGTGGGTGGCTCTCAATCTTGTTCAAGTGAGTTGACCCTGGATGGAGTGAGCTAATCCTGGATAGTAATGATTTATTTCAATGTATTTTGAGTTTTGACAAAACAAGATTATTATTTAAACATGATCATATCAAAGATGAAAAAGAAAAAAGACTGTTTGCTTCCTATAATATAGAAACAAAATTATATTAGTTCAAAATGTCATTTTTCATTTCTCTCCGTATTTTTTTAAGTGTGTTTTTTTTAGGGTGCATTCTACTGAGCCTTGCAATTTTGAAGGAGTGGGTTCGTAACGACATGGATGAATCAAGAAAGAACATGCAGGGTAATAGATTAGAGTGAGAAAAACTGAGATGACACAATGAAAAGAAAACCTACAGAGATGGGCCCCTAGGAAGTAGAAAGGTTGTTACTTGTTTACTGGCATATGAGATTATCATTAGACGAGACAAAACTTGACACAACCAACTTTAGTAGAGTTGCGGTAAAGTAAGAAAAGTGGGTATAAAATTATGGTTTTAAAATTGATACATTAAGTTAATAAAAATTGATAAATTAATTTAAATTTCTGTTAAACAATGTTCCATAGATATTTAAATAAGAAACGGATATTGTCTTTAATAAAATCACAAATCATAAAAAAATAATTTTGGTACGAATCACAAAATATGTACATTATGTGGTGTAAACATTATTTATATAGGGGATCATTAGTATTTTTTATTCTTGAATTTTACTTAATCTTATTATAAGGTAAATAATCAGTAAATAAATATATTTTGTTCAAGTCTTGAATTTTCATGCCTTTTGTATCATTTTTATGAATTTCATACTCATTTAGATTGAAAAGACTTCAGTTTATAATACGTCCAGTCAAATATTATGAGAGAAAAATGTCCATATTGTTTTACATACCACTTATTTATATATTAAAATAGATCAATATTAAAAGCAAAGATTAAAACTAGCATATCATCCAACGTTTTATTTATTTATTTATTATTTTGGAGAAATGTTTAGGTTGAGGGGAAAACTCATCCTAATCTAGGGTCAAGGTATACCTCTGGACTCATTGAGTACTTATAGAGATACTTATTGTTCCAATTTTTTGTAGGCTAGTCTATGACAAGAATCAAGTTGTTTGACTCTGCCTCCTCATAGGGGTATAAATTGCTAGGGCATTAAGTGAGAGGCTTTAGGGTTGAGAGCAACGATTAGGGGATTGGGCTTAAAGTATGATCCTAATTAGGGTGGAAATCATGGTCTTAATTAGAAGACGATGGGAAGGGGTAGGGTGCTCAAGGGCAGAGGTCATAGTCAAGGTTGGTGCTTTCCTCGAGTAATCCACATGCCCCGATTGATATTATTACACTTTTGATGTATTCCTAAAATATAAACTCCTCTTTCCTATAAAATCAAGATAACTTACACTTTAACCCATTTCCAAATTTTTCATTAATTCTTTATCCTTTCATCCTTATTATTTTGTTTTTTTATTACATTTTTTAATAGTTGTACATATTCTCTATGATTCATCATTATGTACAAAATTAACAGATAAATTTATATTTTTATATACATTAATATTTTAAAATTACCATTTAAAAATTACATATTTTTATTTATTAAAAATAATTATTACAAGTTATTGTTACTCTAATAACCTATTCTCTTAATATAGTGAAATTTTAAAATTAAATTAGATACATGTATAAATAATTGTATCAATATTTTGCATTACAATATATTTTAATTTGAAGAAAAACTTAATATATAACTACTTGTAAAGGCTATTTTGGTCAAAACAAAAGAATAAGTATGAGAAAATGAAGAATTGATAAAAAAAAAATGAAAATAAATTAAAGTAAAAGTAGAGAGTGTTTGTTTTAGGAAAAATTCTTAAGTACTCTAATAACAAGATAACATTTACTATGTTCTATTAATTAATTGACACATTAGTTTTGTAAGTCATTATTGTCTTTTACTTTCCTTACATTTTTAATATAATAGCTGATGCATCAATCAATAAATAGAATAGAATAAATGATGAAAGAGCTTCATGGATATAAAGATCCAAACACCCCATATACACAAATGATATGGAATAAGCAACATGATAAAAACCTCTCTTTTAAACCCTTAAGAAACCTGTTCTTAGAAATATAGATAATCGGGACAAGAGATTGAACATGAATAAAATACCACAAGGGAATCCCTCAACTTTATAATCACCTATTCAACTTTAAGAATGGACTCAAATGACGTGAGCATATCCTTTAACAATTTGATAATATTTCTGAGTTAGAAGATATTGAAATAGACAACGAGCTAAGCATGACACTCAAGTTGAATGGGAGGAACCAACTCAAGAAGGTGTAAGAGTAATGGAAGAATTAAGAAATAGTATAAGGATCAGTAACCATACTGAATGCATCATTAATGTTTTCACTATCATTAGACTTTATTCTTATCCTTTTATGTAATTTGATTTTAAAAAAGTTCTTTTATTTTTGTTCATCTAAACATATTTATAAGTACTTTTAATAACTAAAAGCACTTGTTAGAATATTTATCTAAATACAAAATAGTTTTTTTTAAAGGACTCGACTAAAAAAGTTAAGTAAAAAAAGTTCTTTTTTTAAAAAAGTCAATCCAAACGCACTGCCTGAAAACAGCTGAGTTTTTTTTTTTTTTAACGTAATAAGATGGATATTACTAATGTGAGTTTATAGGTAATTAAGTATCGACCTTAGTGGCGTCCACTTTATTTATCTCATCTCCCTTAGTGGCATCCACCTTATTTATCTCATGTTCGTTCTCTTTTTTAATATTTTCCCATAACAATTGTTATGGACCATGTTTATAACATTGATAATTTGAAGTATAAGTCTGAATGACAATATATGCTTTGTGGTTAGAGTCTTTGGATTGTCGAATAGAAAATCTGAATATTATTAAATAACAAATTTAGAGGGAGCCATTAAAATTGACTAGAGCTAAGGGATTTAAGTAGTTTATGTAGTTTATGATGAGATTATATGTTCAATCTTCATTTTCAATTTAAAAAAAAAATTGAGTGAAACTAAAATGTATTGTTTCGATAAACGACTAAAGAAAAACAACTAAATATATCTTCACATTGAAATTTTTTTTTTCATTTCATTAAAAATGACGTTTTATTAATATTTTCTTCTTATTTCAATTACATTATTACTATATATGTTAACTAGCCTCCCCATAAGTTCTTTTTAAAACATTTTGTAATTAAGTTCTTAAAGCAGTCTAGCGTTACAAAAATAGCAGACAGTTAAAAGCCTAATAGATCACTACTAAAACTTGTCTGTTTTCTATAAAAAGTATTTAGGACAAATTATACTAATTTCTCTGGAAATTTATGAAAATACAACTCTACTCTCCCTTGTTCTCTAACCTATTGTTACCTCCCTTGCTAGTATTAAGTATTAACACTCTCCTCTAAATTATTATTAACTTTCCAAAAACGTCCTCACTCGTCTTACTTTTAATTAGTCCCTTGACAACCACATATATATATATATATATATATATATATATATATATATATATATATATATATATATATATATATATATATATATAGGGTTATGATCAAATTACATTGGTGTAAATTTAAGAAAATGTTACAATGTTAAATAACTTTTTATTAGTGTAAATTTTTATAAAACCCACCATTGAATTAGAAGTTCGTATAGATCAAGTCTGTAAAATTTCAAATTAATCTAAAATTGTTTGGCATAGTTTTTATGTACATAAAAATTAACGTAATATATATACTTAAAATGAATAAAAATAAGAGCTATAAGATTGCATTGTTATTGATGTTCAATTTCTATGAAATTTGACATAAATGATCTTTATGATGGGTAATTATAATTCAACAGTTAGATTAATAAAAAGTGGAATAGCTTTATGTAACTTAATCCTAACTCATATATATATATATATATACACACACAAGATTAGACCCCAAGATTCAAAATTTTTGGACATTTTAGTTTCATATCAAGAGAACTAATTCTTCAAATTGTTAAGTGGATATTAATTCTTTGATTAGACCTCAAGATACAAATTACTGGGCTTTGAAGTTCCATATCAAGAAACAATTCTTAAAAGTGTTCAGTGGACAATAAATCTTGGATTGCCCATATCGCTAATTAATAACCAAAAATTTTTAATTTCAAATTGATAACATTTTTAATTGAGATAATTGTTATATCTTAATTAAAATATTTGACTAATTAATTAACAGATATTATGTGGCGAATAATTAAGTCAGTTATATTTTGAGGAAGAATATTCAAATTAAAACAACGGAAAAATATATTATTGATCTATTTCAATTAGTTTTGAATATTTAATTAGTAAGACAAAGAATGAGATTAATTAAAAAATACAAAAGATTTCAATCCACAGACTAAGCCTTTATTAAAGTGATTTTGATAACACACTAACACTAGTTTGGTGCATTTAGAACAATATAATTCATTAATAAACTGTATATTGTTCTCCAAATTAAAATAGTTATTTAATCTAATGAGGCTAACCCCGTTAACTGAAAATACGCTAACTTAGTCACCCAAAAAAGAAAAGGTTAACTGATTAAAAATATAATTGTTAATAATTGTCAAGAAAATCGAAGAAAAAAATAGCAGACGTTTGAAAATCATGATATTATATCGCCAAAAAAAATCATGATATTAAATAATAAAAAATGAGAAATAAAGCAATACTCTAGCTAATTAAACCATTTGAAGAAATCGAAGCATTTTAAAAAATGCGAAATAATCTAATACTCTAGTAAAACATAATTGAATGATCATACTAAAAGAATAAATGGAATTAATGATGTCTCATGAAGTTTTATAATTAGCATTTATGTTTTTTAAGTTTTGTTCAAAAAAGAGTAGATTTTTTTTAGTCCTCATATTCTAAAGTTGATATCGATTTTGATTTAAAAAAGTGATATTGTGGGAGAAAATGATAATTGAATTGCATAACTGTCTACATGCATCAACATTTATTCTATATCAGAATTTATGTCTTTTCGGTTATTAATATTATAATTTTGAGTATGCATATTATTATTTGGTTATTATTTATTATGTCATTTACACATTATCGGTTGTTCAGTTAGTGGCTGCTACCATAATTGATATTATATATTAATCTTAATTATTATTAATTATAATACGATTTATTTACTTTTAATTACTATTGATTATGATGAATATGGATAGTTGTTTTTTATTAACATTCATACAGTTATAATTACTTTTAATTGATACAATTACTATGGTTACTCTTAGTTACCATTTATTAGAATTCATGTTATTTATTGGTTTTAATTACAATTGATTATCATTGATATTATCTTTCAGAATGAAGATTTAATAAATAATTTCATTATTCTATTATTATCTAATTTTCTATTTTGAAGGTGACAAGCAAACTATAAATTGTTACCCATTCGGTGAAATTTCAAGAGCTATACAATGACTATTTCCCTATCAGAAGCTCCCATTTGAGGAGTTCCACCCAAATCGGATTAGAAGCTCTTGTATGAGGAGATCCACCCAACTGAGTGTCGGCTATCATTCCTGATCAAAAGCTCCTATATGAGGAGATCCACCCAAAATGGGTCGTTGAGTGATTATTCCGATCGGAAACTCCTATTGAGGATATCCACCCAAATTGGGTGTCAGCTTATTATTCTTGCTCAAAAGCTCCTATACGAGGAAATCCACCCAATACAGGGTGTTAAGTGATTATTTTCGATTGGAAACTCCTATACATGTAGATCAACCCAAACTGGGTGTCGACTGATAATTCGTTATTAGAAGCTCCTATACGAGGAGATCAACCCAAACTGTGTCGACTTATCATTTCCGATCAGAAGCTCCTATACAAAGAGATCCACCCAAAATGGGGTGTTGAGTGATTATTCCAATTGAAAACTCCTATTCAGGATATCCACCCAAACGGTGTCAGCTTGTCATTCCAAATCAAAAGCTCCTATACAAGGAGATCTACCCAAGATGGGTTGTTAAGTGATTATTTCCAATCGAAAACTCCTATACGAGGAGATCCACTCAAACGGGTGTCGACTCGTAATTCCCGATCAAAAGTTCCTACATGAGGAGACCCACCCAAACTAGCCTAGGCGTCGACTTATCATTCTCGATAGGAAGCTCCTATATGAGGAGATCTAGCCAAACTAGGTGTTGAGTGATTATTCCGATCATAAACTCCTATACGAGGAGATTCACCCAAATAGGTTGTCAACTGATAATTCAAAATTAGAAGCTCTTATACAAGAAGATCCACCCAAATGGGGTGTTGACTGATAATAGCTTATCGGAAATTCCTATATGGGGAGATACACATAAACGGAATGTCAATTGATTATTTTTAATCAAAAGTTCCTATTCAGTAGATCTACCCAATCTAGGTATGTTTAAAAATTTGGTTATCAATTTTGGGGAGAGAGAGAGAGAGAACAAGTTTTAAAAGGAATGAAGGGATGTTACTTTTTCTTTTCTTTTTCTTGTTCCCACATTGCCCCTTCGTATGTCATACAGTCCCCATACACTAATTTTGTCATCTAGTGAGGTGGAAGAGTATGGTGTAAATGTGTTGGTGTGCATGTAACATTCCTCATGCAATATACAAGGCAACTTTTTATGCTAAGCAATTGCTAAGCGGGGTACGTTATGTATGCTCAGGAGATACATATATTTAAGTGTGCTACAAACCATTTCTATGATGACATGAAAAGAAAAATTCTATAGGGGAAAATGAATATAAATTTTAGTAACAATGGAAAGATATGAACCTGACATGCATGGGTAGAACAACTTATCAAATTTTTTTATAGGGAAACGCTTTATCATTTTTCCCCAAAGACGATGCCAAATGTTCTTGCCTAGATTTTGGGTTGGGTTGTCATGATCAATGGTGACTATTCCAGTCTTCTTGAGCACAAGAGCCAACATATATAGAACAGTCCCTTATTCCCATTGAGTGTGCTCAGGTCAATATGAGCATAAAAGTGTAAAGTTTAGGTGGAAATGGAACATGCCTGGACAAATTAGAGTGGAGGTATTTGTAATAATTGTATTCGTAATGATTAAGCTCATTAAGGAAGGATGGTGTAATAATCATGAATGTCATGGTTAATTAGATTCTATAACGGACTTCTACCTTTAGGCCCTACACTAAAGAGGTGGACAAACAATCATCCAAGAGAATCTGTCGGAAAAGCATCTGGTTACATATGGATTTGTGGGTCCGGTTCAAAAATTATTGGATATGATGGTAGTTCTCACACATTTCATCCATCACATCACATCCAATAATTCTTAAGGGTGTATTTTAGTGGGCATTCACTTTTTAAGTATTTAAATAATATCATTTCTACTCGATCTTTTTTTTTTGTCAATATGCTTAAAAATAGGTTTGCAAATACTAAAATTATGTAGTACAAATTATAATTCTTGCCATGTGGTGGTGTTGTGGGGATGTAGAATTAAACTATAACGATGGTAAAAGATAGAAGATCAATCACTAATTTCATAAATTTCTTCTTATGTGCAAAAAAATTTATAAATTTAGAGATGACAAAGTGGATTAACCCATCTTATTTCACTCAACATACCACGGATCTACCTAAAATGAAGCGGGCGGGCCAACCTACCTTCCTAATTTAGGCAGATTGACCCCAAAAATACATATTAATATGAATATGCTTTAATATTTTTAATGAGCTAATTCACTTAAAAAATATAAGATAAAAACGTAGCATATCTACCGTATGATGATTTTCTAATATAATGGTAAATTTTGCAGGTGACTTCTTTAATAAAAAGTTAATCAATAATGTAAAAATTATACTTCTTGTTTCCTCTATTTGTCTAAAAATAAAAAAAAATATGCACATATTAAGAAAATAATAAATGAGTCTTAATAATATAAAAAAAGTATAAAGGATCAAATTACCCCTATTAAAAAATAAAAGTAAGTAATGACACTATTATTTAATATAGGGGTAGTATTTGAAAAGAGAATTTAATGCTTTTATGACATAACAAATGGACAAATATTTAAAAATTAAAAAACTTGACAGATAAAGTGAAAATGAGTTAGTATTTGACTTACATTGATGTAAATTGATTCTCGTTTAGCTTATATACAACGTTTGGGGAAGGAAAAATGATTTAAAAACAAAATCAACAATAAAAAATTACTGTTAACTTGTGTTGTTATTAATTAGAGGAGTTATTGTGAAAGGTTTAAAATAGTGGCATTTCAGTAATAATAAAAGTCGGACATTGAAATATAGTAATAGTGGGAAATTATGTTATAAAACCTCAACTACATAAAGTGTAGACTTGAAAAGAAAATTTACTGTAGATTTGTTTTACCAGTGGGAGTGCGACAAACATAGTTGGAGTGGAGGAGGTATATTGTTTCTTTGAAAAAAAAATTGGAAAACAATTTTTTAAATTAATTGGAAAGCACAATATTTTTAATATTTTCGGCAAAGAAAATGTTAGCATTGAAACAAACAATGAGTTTTTCCGTTCAACGGGCTTAAACTCAATATGCAAGACACCTTTAGTTCAAAGTTCAAACAACACTATTGAAATAATAGAGATATTCAACACTTCATTAAAATAAAGCACTTATCACACAATAGAATACACACATACATGATAGGGAAAAAAAAATGGAAATCAGCCAAAAAGCTAGTCTGCTAGGCAGTTGGTCGCTCTGCTTCAGTACTTGGGTGCAAGTGGCCGGCTTCATTTATTGATTACATTAGCATTCCATGTAGAAAAAAAGACTGAAACAAGGCACGAGAATCACTTCTTGGGATGATAATAGCTGAGGACTGTATAAATAGTCTGAAGAGAGAGAGAATAGTTATCCTAAAATCGACAGCCCCCAGAAGGACGTCGGAATTTAGACCATTGATTTTGACCCCTGCAGCTCGAAGCATGGTTGCACATCGATGTAGTTGTATGGGCTTTATATCTTCTCTGATTTCCAGAATAAGTTGATTGCTTTCCTGACCATCCTTTAGGTCCATAGAGATGTACGAGTGGACAAGTTCAACAAAGTTAGAGGCATTTTTGGTGTCGTCAGAGAGAAGGCTCCTGTCCGGAATATCGTGGTAGCCAAAGAGATTTAGCGCCAGAGTATCTAAGTCAGGTGTCCAATATTTCAAAAGTTGACAATACAACTTACGAAGAATGGAAAATGGCATCTGGTTATCCAACACCAACAGATCACTAAACAACTCTTCCCACTTTTCTTGTGGCAATAAATACCCCCCGGATACCAGAAGCTCAAGTACAAAACAAGCATCGTATAACATTATATTGGCGAGGTCCCTCCATTTCATTTGTTTGATGAGACCATCTTCGTAGCTATCGCGAACTTCATTTTCTAATCCCAAAATGAGTTCCCCGCACTTGACAAGGTTTCTCTCTGCACTCCCTTGTGCTCGGTTGAGAAGAGACATCATGCAATCCCATTTGGTCTTTTCTTGTTCCAGTAGGTTCTTTTTGGTTCCCCTAAATCGAGGACCGATGGAGACCAACTTTGGCTCATAAAACTCCTCATTCCCTTTACTGAGCTTTTCTGGCACAATGGACACGCTAGATATATTATATTTCTGTCCAGAATGATACTGCATTGCTCTCATGGATTCCATCCAATCTATGGCCTCTTTCTAGACATGAAAGATAAAGAAACAAGATGCAAATTAGAGAAACAAGATAAAGAAACTAACACATGCATAAATCTAGATAGATGAAAATTTATGAATCACTGAAACTAGTAACTGCTGACCTCAGCTCATAAAATACTCACTTTTGATGATATTAGCGGCTGGAAGTATCACAAATCGAACCATAAAAAAAATGAAAAATAGAGGATATAAACAAAACATAGAGCAGAAGACGCAGAACATATGGGTGTTGCAGGAACATCGAAGAAGTGCTTCTTTTCACTATGCGTATCTCAAAAAAATGGGTTAACCATATATAAGTTGGTACAAAAAAATCTCGACATTGTTGAACACATTTACATCCATAAGATTAAGTTTCTAGACAATTCTAGTGTGGACATATCAATAAAATAAGTAATAAAACATTTACTAATCACATGATAGCATTTCTCCTCTTCAAGTACTTAATTTGACAAGGGAGATTTGACATCTAATTGGTAAACAGTCCACTTTCTTTGAGCTGCCAAAGCAATGAGTATTTTGATGGTGTCACTTTATGTGATGGGAGCAAATGAATATCTGTGTGTAATCAATGCCAGCTACTAGGGCAAAACCTTTGATAACTAATCTGGACTTGTGTTTATTGAACCATTAGAATTTAGTTTGGTCTTGTAGACCCATTTCAGTCCAATAACATTTCTATGATATGGTCTTTTTACCAGCTCCCATGTATTATTCTTTTCAATTATTTGTAATCTCCTCCTCCATTGCTAAATTCCATTCTGCACATTTGAGGAAACCTCGAAATTTTCTGGTTCAAGAACAATAAGGTTGCACCTTTCATAAACATCAGGAACAGTTCTTGTTCTTCTGATTGGTGACTTAAATGAAGAAGAAGAAATGATGATCTCATGGAGAAAAAGGACTTGAGCTAGATGAGCCCGAATAAGGAATAATTTCTTAGGAATCCAAATCTGAATTGTTTTAAACTCCGTTATCATAAAAATGATCTTCATCATATATGGCGGCAAAGATTCATATTGGAGGAAAACAATTGGTCTTTTCTCTACTATGGATTCATCCCAGCAATTCTATGAACTAACTTCATGAAATTTCACATCTCAACTAACAACAATTTTTTAAGACTTAAAATTCTATAGCCTTTAGATCGAGCGTTATGGCCAAGAAAAATACCTTTCTTAGTTTTCATCTCCAGCTTGTGTCATCTCTCTGCTAACATATTAACATAAGATATAGAACCAACTCTCTCAAGTGCTTGACTGAAGGCTTGTGATTGCTCTATGCCTTTAAAGGAATTTTGCCATTTACTACTCTTGTAGGCAGGCTGTTAAGCAAATAATCAATCATATTAACAGCCTCTGTCCAGAATTTTTATGGGTAGGTTTTTCTCAGCCAAAATGCTTCTTACCGTCTCCATAACTGTTATAGTTATTTTCTAAAAAATTCCATTTTGTTTAAATTTTGTGGAAGTATATTCTTTGCCACGCTCTTATATTAAATTTTTAATCTTGCAGCCACTTTGAGTTTTAACCACCATTTGAAACTTCTTGTAAACATGAAGCACGTTAGACTTTTGTCTAAGGAAATAATTAATTTCAAGTCATTGTTATAAAAACATCAATAAACAAGATAAAATACTTGTTTTACTAAGAGAAAACGTCCTCATAGGACCACACCAATCTGTGTGAACAAACTCAAGCTTCTCTTTAGCTCCCCATGCTTTCCCAAATTTTAAAGGCTATCTATGTAGCTTGCCAACCTGACAAGCATCATATAAATCATCACATATTTGAATAGGTGACAGATTGCTCACCATTTTTTTTCTCTATAATGAATAAGCTTCGATGCATTTAGATGATAATGACCATATCTTTTATGACAAAGCCAAGTCTCATCAACTCTAGCCTAAAAATGTCACATGAATGTTTCCACATAAAGGATAAGTTTTTGTTCTCTATAACGACATTAGAAATTTCCTTTCTAGTAGGATAAAAAATAGTGTAGTTATTATTCTAAAAACAAGAGAACATCCATGAGATACCATCTAAGAGACATCTAATAAATTGTGATGAAATTCGGGCATGAATCACACATCACTAATAAGCTTTACACCTATCTTTTGTGGAATTAAAATTGTACCTTTTCCGACAGCTTTGACAACAACACCATTCTCCATTCTAATAGAGACAATATTCACCGAAGTATCAAACTCCTTAAAGAGATTTGAGTTGCAAGTCATGCTATTAGTGCAACCACTATCAAGGTTACCACGAATAAAGGGTACATCATGTTCTATGCTCTCTATGACTTTTGCTTGTTGATTCAACCTAGAATTTGAGGAGCTTTGCCCTTGTTTCAGCTTGCAAAACTTTTCAACATGACCAAGTTTTTTGCAAAAATGACGGAGGTTTATCTTTATACCAACAGTCATTCTCTGACTAATTGGTTCTTTTACATATGCTACTTGGAGTTAATCTTCCCTTACTTTTAGGTTCTTTGAAGCTTAACAAGTTTCAAATTATGCATTTTTATCTCCAGCCACTATTTTCTTTCCTTTTGTATAAGAAAGTTTCTGTTTATGTTTAGATCAAAATGCCCCTTCAACAGAGCTTTCGGTTTCGTCTATTCATTCTCTGCTCATGTGCTTCTAAAGCACCAACTAACTCAATCACAAACATTGAAATATCTGTATATTGTTCTATATCAGTGACTATGAGATCAAATTTAATTAGCAGATAGGGAAATCAACATCTTTTCAATAATTTCCGTATCAAAGATTTTATCTCCATATAACATCACTTGACTTGTAACATTACAAGAAACTCATGAGATATCATAAACATCATTGACAGACTTCACTCTCATTGATGTTTCCGACTATATTTGCATTGGAATGACATAAATATTCCAGAAAATTGAAATTCAAAGTTATAGATAATGGTCTATCGGTAAAGCTTGGCGCCATTTTCCGCCCCATGGCACACTAATGTTATCGATGGGATTAGAATATTGCCCAAAAATGGCCAGTGGATAATTTATAATTTCTATTTTGATTTATAGTTGTTCCAAAAACAACTGATGGACAATCAGTCGGTAATTAACTAGTTTAATATTTTAATATCACCGATGAAGTTTCAAACAGGAAATTGAATTTCAGAATGTTGACGCATTGTATTTTGGTATACTAGCTATTTTGATCATTTACTATTGGTGATTCCATTGGTAATATAGGATAAAATGAAACAATGATAGCCCGCCAATAAGGCACGATTATGTTAGTTTCCACGCCTTTTCTTTTTCCTCCTTCATTTCCACTTCTTTCGTCTTTCTCTCTATTTTTCTCTCCATTTTCTCTGCCAACCTCACGGTGAAGCCACTGTTTGCTGCGACCAGAACCACCATTTGCAAAACCAAGACTGTTATTGTGATCTTAGTATGTTTATAAGTATTTTAATGAATTCAATTTTTTTTTTTTTTGCCTAATTCTCCATCCCATTGCTTTTCACAAATTTTTTAGTTTACAACCATTGAAAACTAAATGTGTTTGTCATTTTATTAATTAAGGAGGACAATTGGAGCACTATGAGTGATTCTTAGGAGATTTCAACATTTTTATCAGAAAATTGATGTAACAAATACTTTTTTCTATGTTTGTTTATATAAGACAGAGACTTATGTTTTCTAGAATAAAATTATAGAAAAATGTGAATTGCATAATTGTGGGGAAAAAAGGGTATAGATCTTTCACATGATTGATTGAATTGTTTGTTTTTGTATGATAACATGTTGTGAAGTTATAAAAAGGTTTGTTGTAGATCAGATTTTAGATTCTACGTGAGCATATGTGATTGTTTGAATGGTTGTGATGTTTTGATTGAATGTGCTTGTTTGATGAATTTAGTTAGTAATCTATATATAGAAGATTACTAATTTAAAGGGAGGCTCTATCAATTTTTTTTTTTACTTTTAAAATAATTTGAATGAAAAAAACCTTAATAGAAGACTTTGTCAAATTCTTATGATAAGACATTGTTAAAAGGAGACTTTGATAAGACAAAGTCTTAAGAGGAGACTTTGTTAAGAGGAAGTTTCAGCAAAATTGTTAAATTTATGATAAGTCTTTGTTCAAATCTTTTGTGATTGTGATTAAGAGAAAACTCCTTGTTTAGATGAGCTCTCAGAAATTTTTGTAGAAATTTAATGTGATATTGCTGTCCTATTTGGGATCAATAGTTGTCTATATACTTTGTAGGGTTAAAAATTAGTCACACCAAATGTTTCCTTTGACCTGATCATGTATGATATATTGTAGCTTGATAGGGGGACTAGACCAAAATAGTATGATGGTGATGTTAAGCAATTTCTATGTGTGGCATATGCAAACACAATAATTCATAAGGGAATGAAAAGTTATATGTCCATATAATAAAAGCAAATGTAGGAAATACATGGATGTTGATAGTATTAGGCTTCGTCTGTGTAAATATAGTTTTAAGCTTGGTTGTTGGGTTTGAATTGAGTAAGGAAAGCTAATTACCATAGAGAATCAAGTTGCCATAGGTCACACTAAAAGTACTTATAGTGGGATCCGCATAGGTGATATTGAGCTTGGTCCACATCCTAAATCGAGTCGAAAAGACTTGGGTAGAAAGAAGTAAAGATTGATTATTTTTGAAAGCATATATATGCTTTATTAGAAAGATGATACTACCTTGGCTCATTGTAAGTTCCATGGAGAGCCTATGTTAAAACCCAATAGATGGGATGTAGGATGTAAAAGGATGTTCGTAAAAAAAGAATGCATTATTTGTCCCTAATCCTAGACTCAAGATTGTATGCATCAACGAGCTTAGCTCTTCATATCGGGTGACATAGTGAGAATCATCGGAGTAACAATGTAATGACTAATCGAACGCATGGTAAAACTTGGCAACATTTTGACTGAACCTATCCAAATTTGCCTTTGATGCCTAAAATGTTAGGTTAAGCCTTTATGTTGATAAGGTTACTCCTTAAAGTCAATTTAGTAAACTATATTCTTCTTGGCCTATGGTTATTACACCATACAATCTTCCCTTTGAAATGTGTATGAAAGACTAATACCTATTGTTAACTTCTATAATCCCTAGACCTAGAAATTCTAAAGCTAAGATTAATGTGTACCTCCAACACTTAATTGGTGAATTTATGGAGTTGTTGTGTGAGGGTCTATTGATTTATGATATTGCAACAAGGCAAAATTTCATGATGTGGGTAGCATTAGTGTAGACCATCAATTACTTTCTCGCTTATAGAATGTTCTTTGGATGGATGACACAATGAAATTTGGCATGTAGAATTTGATTGGAGAATAGAAAGGCATTCACTTTAAAGTTTGGAGGAAAGAGTTCGCATAGTTTGATTATTATAGGAGGTTCTTAGATGTTGATCATCAATAATTATGAGTTTGAAAAGAATGCATAGGCAATTATGAGCCTCTAATTTAACCCTAATGGCCACCAAATGTGGGATAGAGTTGAATTTTTGGGAAAACCTATAAGATTATCAAGTGGTAAGGTAGAGAACAATTTGACCAAGCAAATTATTTTCTAGGAATTGTCATATTGCGATGATTAATTCGTTTGTCAATGTTTAGATGTTCATGTTGAGAAAAATGTCTTTGATAATATTATGAACTCTATGATGGATACTAACCAAATTAATAAAGGAATTAACAAGATAATGATAGATTGGCAGATTATTAGAGACGATTTGAGGTGAATTTATAGGAACTAAGAAATGATCTTTTATGTAAACCAAAGGCTTTATATACTCTGAGCTCTAACATAGAAACAAGTCGTTTGTATGTGGGTGAAGCTTTTATCTCCTACATTTCATCTAAGTGTCCCTCAACCTAATGTCGATGTATGCTTGACACTTAACCAAAACACATTGGTTTGACTGGAAATCATCATTAGAATTTTTCTAAGTCCCCAATAACTTGAACTTCCCCTGAAGCTCCTACTAGTCATAATGTCAATGTTGATCGATTCTCGATAAGTTGAATTTTGACACAACAACTTTAGAATCGTGATCTTCATTATTTTCTCTTCAAGTCCCTATATGGATTTTGTGGAGATCACACCTGTCGAACAAGCCTTGACACCAACAACACTTTGGGAATATTTTGTACCAACAACTTCTAACTTGGGTATGTATGTGAATGTTACACAAGGTAGATTTTTTGTTTTCCATGAAGAGCCACAATTGTCATGTCTGGAGTGTTTACTTCCTATTACATTCAAAGAACTGGTTGACCATGTTTATAAGCTATTGACTAAATTAAGTGAGTGTTTTAGAGACTTGTACTCTTATATTCTTATGGTTGATGATCTATTTGTGATGGAGAAGAACAACAACATTATTCTATATAAATTTGAAAGAATCTCTCATGCTAGTTTCTTTGACTCTATAGAATACTTGTTTGTATATTTAGCATATGAAGTATAGGTGTGTGGAGCAATTCAATATAGGTCAATGTATCCATTTCAAAGGGAAACTGAATGATCAAAAAGAACTATAAAGAATAGGTCTTCAGCTGAGGGATCAATATGTCAAGCATACATATCTAATGAGACATTAAACTTTTGCTCATATTACTTGGTCATGATGACAATAGAGGGGAAGCTCTATTGAAAAAATATTGTCCGTTTTCAAATATGTAAAATGCAAAGATCAATAGCTGACATTAGATAGTGAATTCCGAACGCTTACATATATTGATAAATTATGAAGAAGTGCAACCATTTATAATGTAAGTCATATATTTTTTTATTCTTTCATTAGTGCATTCCTTTTTTTTTTTACATGTCATAAGTGCATTCTTATGTATCCTTAAAGTTTCCCAAAGTGTAGTTTATGTACTTGATGCAATGCCACACTACTAGAAATGTGTCAATAGTGACCAATAAATCGGTTACTAAAATGATAGATTTGTGACCGATTTAGTGACCAAATTAAGTAATGAAAGCATTATTGGGTGAAAAAATCGGTCACTAAACTAAAATAGTGACCAATTTAGTGACCGATATTTCTAATACGAGGGATTGCCATTTGTACAGAAATCGGTCATGATATAAAATTTAGTGACCGATTTTGTGATCGAATATATTTCATTAGGTAAATCCACGTGTGCAGAATAATCAGTCACTAAATCGGTCACTAATTCTCAAGTGACCGATTTTGTGATCGATTTGTTTTGTGAGGCCTTATAACTAACAATTTCGGTCACTAAATTGGTCACAAATACAAACTTTAGTAACCGTTTGAATGTCTTTCCTTCAAGAAGCCAATGTGCACATAATAATCAGTCACAAAATCGGTCACTAAATTTTGTATTAGTGACCAATTTTGTGACCGATTGTTTGTTAAAGGTATACATACAATTTCGGTCACTAAATCGATCACTAATACAAAATTTAGTGACCGATTTTGTGACCAAATGTTTCTCAGGAACCCACATGTGCATGAATAATTGGTAATATTCATTAGTGACTATTTTGTAATGATATTGTTTGTGAGATGAGACCTTTTGACTAATAATTTTGGTCACTAAATCTCACTAATACAAACTTTAGTGACGATGACCGAATGTATTTCCTTCAAGAAGCCAATGTGCACATGAATAATCGATCACTGAAATCACTAAATTTTGTATTAGTGACGATTAGCAACCGAATATATTTTTAAAAAATAACATAAAAAACTAATTTATTAACCTAAGTTTACCTTCCCTACACACACACACACACACGAGAGAGAGAGGAAGAGAGAACGAGGGCGAGACAGAGGAAGAGAGAGAAAAAGAGAGGAGCTCGCGGATGCACGCCGCAGAGGCCAGGGTTCTGGTCATGGAGTGGAAAAAGGGGCCGCGGCGGCGCTTGGCTTGCGGCAAGGATGTTAGGTGGCGATGGCGCGTTAGGGGGTGGCTTCCCGATGGAGGAGGCTCATGAGGGGTCACCTGGCTGGGCCTGTCCGTCAGGAGGTGAGCGAGAGGAAGAAAGGGGGAGCTCGTGCGCTTAGGGCGGGAGCGTGCAGTCATCTAGGCCGTGGTGCCACTGCGAGAGAGACACACGTTGACGAAAGGAGGGGTGGGGCAGGTAGAGTGGTGAGGATGGGCTAGATGATAATGAGGCCGCCTGGTGGGCACGGCCTTTTCCCCTTTCTTTTTAGTTTTTTTTTGATGATGATGATACTATTGCGTGCTATTACCTTGTTCTTTCCTTTATCTTGTTACCGGGTTGTGTTACTGGTTTCTTTAGGTTTCTAGTTGGCTTGTTGATATATCTATGTGTACTAAAATTTTTGTTCTCCTGGATGGGCCTTGATTTTCCCTATCGTTGTATTTTGTGTGTATTCTTTGAATTTTCCCATGTGTGTGCTTTCTCTCTTTCTCATGATCCCCACTTTAGTGTCTTGCGATTCAATCTCATGACTGCCTTGTTGATTATCTAATTTTTGTTGCTTGACTTCCCTTTTCATTATGATGTGGTGTTTGCTATGATTTTTTATTTGGGATTTTTATTGTTTTTGTGATATGTTGGATTTGGTTTGTGCTTTTTGCATTTTGTGATCATTTTCTGATTAGTTTTTTGGTCAATGGCAGGTGTAACTTGAAATGTTAGTTGTTTTTATAAATATTTGGCATGGTATTTAGGATGGTAAAATGACATTCATGTCAGAAGGATTAGATGGTAATGTAATTTCATGGATGAATTGCTTTGCATGTTTTTCGGTTATAAGTTTGTGATTCACTTATTCAAAGAAGAGAAAAGCTAGGTGGTTCACCTAGAGAAGTTGCTTTGCATGAAAGAAATAAGAAGACACTGTATATGTTTCTAAATTAAGGCCTTTATGTATATCCAATTGAAGTTATATAAATGCACTTTGGAAATGGATTAGTTTTTTATATGTATTATGTAGGTAACCTTGCTTTATCCTTTAGTGAGTATGTTTAAGTTTTAATATTTGTGTGATGTAAATGGATCTTATGGTTGGAAAGCATTGGAAAAGATATCTCTATTTACGTTCATACTAAAAATCAGTAGAAATGAAAGCTGAACTTTCACTTATAAAAATATAGCATCTAGATTGAACATTTATACAATTCAAATTAAAGAAAATTGTTGCAATTAAATTTGGTGTTAAATCCTTGGATAATGAATCTTATGATCTTTTTTATATTATGCCAGTTGGAGTATTGGGCTTTTGAAGTTTTGGTTTCTTTTTTATAACTACTTCATTATTGCAATATGGTATGTAATGGTAGAGTTCATTCTCTTAATCTTCAATATAAAATGGACAAACACATAATTCATTGCCTACATGGGCTGCAAGGTTGGTTGGTTAGTTGGATGAACTTTTGATTGTGAAATTTTTTTTCATTAGTTTAATTAGTCAATTGCTTTACCTCCCATATTTTGATTATATCAAGTGTTTAATATTTGTCCATTGTCACTATTAGTGAAAATGTTTAACTTCCTTTAAATCATGTTTTACCATATCATTAATAGATGTAGGTAGGTGTAGAGCTATTTTAATAATATGGCAATACTACACATATTATTGGATGATGGTGTGCACAAGTTTAAAGTTTTCATTAAAGATTAATTGACAATTTTCTATAATCTATGTCGTGTTTAGTGGTCTTACAAATAGCCATTTTCTTGCCTCATTTCACCCTTAGCCTTGTGAATACTATGAGTAGGTTCTCTTTCACTTCTAATGCAGTTTTATCTACTATTGGCCTTAGTCTTTTTTGTGTTAAAAATATTAGTTTTTGATATTTCCCTGTATCTATTGGTTGTCATCAATTCCTTCTATTTCATTAACTAGACATTGCGGGGCAGAATTTGACAGAGGATTTTAATTTGATATTGTATACTTAATGTCAATTTGTTGATTTATAGCTATAAACTTGATTGAGGCCAAGAATTGTTTCCTGGCTTGGTTAATGAAATGGAAGCCTCTGAATATATATTTTTGTTTTATTAACACGCCTTGTATTTTATGTTGCTATATATCTCTTAATATTAGTTGTTGAAAAATTAGAAGCTGGAAAATTGAAATTTTTTTTTCTTTCTATTTTATTAATTGTGACCGATTTAGTGACCGAAAAATTAGTGACTGCATTAGCAACCAATTTTTGCCTAATGGGAATTCCCATTTGTGGAAAATTCAATTCTTAGTGACCAATTTATTCACTAACAATTCACGTAGCAACCAAAAAATCAGTCACAAAGTTAGTAACCGATTTATGATAACATACCAAACCACCAAATAAAACGGGTCATATGGATAGCAAATCGGCCACTAAATCGGTCACAAGATTTAGTGACCGATTTGGTCACTAATATTTTAGCAACCATGGTTTTAGCTACTTCTATTTTCGGTCGCTAAATCGGTCACTACCAGGTTTAGGACGATTTCATGAAATCGGCAAAAATTGGTCACTAATCGCTGATTTTTTTGTAGTGATAGATATTTTGAACAAGTACACAATCAACAATAACTTGGTTCAAATCTTACATAAGTGATTTAATTGTTCTATTGATATATGGTTGTTGTTTGATGATAATGTTTGTTATTCAAAAATTGATATATGTATATAGGATATGAGTAATGGTATAACAAATCCTCACTCATAATTTATCTTAGGGTCCAAAAATCAAGCTGATAAAGCGACGAGGGACATGTACTGCGTGGAGATGGTTTGCATGACTAGTTGGATCACTTGTATGGAAGTACTATGCCAGCATTAAGCAGAAGTCAGAAGGCAAAAGTGAACCAATCTTTCATCATCATTCCACACGGTGGCTCCACCACGCTGAGGCACTTGGGCACAAATGGCAATCTCATTGTTAAAATTTAGTTTTGTGTTCAGTTAGATATTGTTTTATTAACTATGTACTTTAATGTGAATCTATTTTTAAATATATGTGAAGCTAGATTGGCAGCCGCCTAGGGTAAGCTCTTAAGTGAGACCTACACACGCAACAAGAATAGGAGTACTAGATGGTTCTTGGAAGGCACATATGTTAGTCACAAATCCAAACTCGTATTTATGTTATTTTTTATTACTTCTATTTATATGTATGGTGACTTCTTACATGGGGAGGGCTGAGTTTGAGACTATATGATCCTTGAATCAGCCTCCAAAATAGAATGAAGGGTTAAGATCAACTAATATAAAAAATAATATGTATATTGTAAGATTTAAATAATTTTTCTTACAAGTTTTACCCATTTGCCCTTATGTTATCATCACGCAACACCTCCATCATTACATAGAAACATCAAAGCCCTTACAATGTTACGGCGCTTTCGTTAGGCACCATGGTGGTGGTGGTGTTAGAGCATCGACGTGGATGGATATGGTTTTCTGATCTTGATGGTGGCGCCATTGCTGAGGTGGAGAGGTGCTTAGAGACCTACCCAATTTGACGATGTTTCTAGAAGGGGAACTTGAAGGATTCTCCCTGAGAGCCTGGATCATTACTAGCTTCATGCAAAGGTTCCATATAGTTTTAGACTTTTAATTTAGTGAATTTTACAACTTGAACGAGGAAAAGTGGAAGCAAATGTCTTTCTAGTTTTGGATGTTAATTCTATGGAAACATATGCAAACCATTTCATTTCAATGTTATTGGGTAAAAGTATTATGTATTCACGAGAACAAGCAATTTGGGTTTAACCGATCACGGAACTAATCAAATTTGCAGGGATGGAATTGCTACGACATAAGGGCAGCAACAATGAGGACGCGATCACTCAGATCTCCATTTTTTATTTTTCAAAATTAATTATTATAGCGTAAATGATTTGCGTGCGGGTGAGATCATGGATTTGTTGGCGGAGGAGGGGAATAGCAATAAAAGGAGAAAGAAGGGTTGTGAGAAAAAAGTAAATGAGGGTAAACATGTATTTTTAGTCATAATTTTTTAATTTTATATTATGGATCATGTGATCCCAAATTTATTTTTCTCTACCATAGAATTTGCCTTATATGTATTTGTTATAACTTTTTTTTATCTTTTTGGCAAAATGAAAATAGACAGTGGTTAGAGGAGGCATAGACCCAACATACCCTGAGGAGGAAGGGTAAGAGGAGGGCCTAACATTTACCCTCATATTAGCTAAGAAGAGATGTGGTCGAGGTCGTGGCCTTTACAAGCTAAGGATCGCATATACGACTTGGAACATTATTATGTTCATAGTGTGCCCCCTTTCTATGACCCGGTCTGTTTGGGATGATCCTATCTGAGTAAGTGCTTGCCTCAAACAAGAACCTAGTTGCAAGCATAGATGATCCCAAGAGCAGAGACAACAACTTAGCAAGAGGAAATGAAGCAACTAAAGATCTATATCGAGAAGGAGACGAAGAAGGCAAAGGTGGAGAAGGATAAGATGAAGAGGATAAAGAATAAGATGAAGTCCAAGAGATCTTGAACTACCTTTACCATGTTCTGTCAATAATGCCATTGGTAAGGCACACATTTCTTACATGTAATTTCTAACATTTTAGCAGAAAAATGTACTAAAATCAAAACATGACATCTTCATGTTCACAAAATCTCTTTTCATACTTTTAAGTTTAAAGAGTTTCACCTTGTCTATGCTTTGATTCTCCGCGCAAGATAGCCCAAGCTTGCTTTGCTGGAGTAGCATGCATGATACTTTGAAAAATTTTATCTGAGACCAGATTGGAGAATGAAGAGCGCCTTTGCATCTTTAAAGGAATTTTTCTGGAGATTTTTTGTTGCTCCTCAGTCAATTTTGCATCTACCTGGAGGTGCTTGAAAACCCTTATCCACAATGTCCCACAAATCATTGGCAATTAAACAACGTTTCATTTTGATTGCCCAAAAATCATAGTTATCTCCAGAAAGTTTGGTAGTGGGTAAAAAGAGACTTGTAGAAGCCATCTTCAAGAACGAAGAGATGAATCCTAGCCTTTAAAGAAACTCCACAACCTGCAGAACTTCTTATAGCCCTAATGCCAAATGTTGATCTCAACACATTAAACACTCATTTTTTATGATATAAGTAGCTAGAAATATCGTAAATCAAACCAAAGGAAATATGCAAAAAACAACAAAGTAGAGGGCATAAGCTGAGCATAGAGTAAAAGATGCAAAATATACAAGAGTTGTAGAAACATTGAAGAAGTGCTTCCCTTCACTATGAGTGTCTCAAAAAAATAGGGTTATACATTTATTAATTGCTCCAAAAAGTTCTTAGCAGACACAGTCATAAGAGTATGGACTCATTTGTGCATCATAATTTTGACAAATATGTATTATTCTATTAAAAAATTTCTTTCATTGGTTTTTTATGTGTTTGTATAAGATTTTTTTAGTAAAAGTAGAACATTAAAAAAATAGAAAAATATTTTAACAGAAACAATATGGAACGGTAGTGGCAACGTCTTTCAAAGGTGGGATCGGGGCGTCGACTGGGTTTGCTTACGGTAATCAAACTCCATTCAAGATTTGAGTAGATTTCATTCCTTTGGTGTACCATAAATTGCACTTCTAGTGTAGTGAACAAGAATAAGAACTTGCTTATATGTAGAGGCAGAGCTAGGCCAGTTTTATAGAGACCCCAACAATGAGAGATAATACATATATCTGGCATAATAATGTATATTTTCTAAGTTTTACTAGCCTGCAAATTTAAAAGAAAATCACTATATATAGAAAGAATATACCACAAGCTGGTCCAAGACAAAAATAGAGCCAAACAAATTGAACTTATAAGAAAAATACATTTTGAAATTCCTTACAATTAAAAATGTAGGACAAATTTGCCTCTCATTTCATAAATCAGTAAAGATTAATTTATCCGGTACATCTTTTGAAAATACTAAGGAGGGACAAGTTTGTCCTATATTCTTAATTGCGAATGATCACGAAGTGTTTTGTTTAAGAACCAAATTCTAAAAAAAATACACATTCTGCAATCAAAATTCAAGAAACACATATACACAAAATATATTGTCTATTATACCATTTAAACATCTAATTAAATAAAATATTTATAAGAATTAACCTCAAATATTCTAAATGTATTTTCTAATTTAGATAGAAACCAACAATTACAAAATAAAATGATATATAGACAAATGAAATAGGGGACAATAAATCTATTGAGATATTGGATTTATATAATTTCTTCTATTTTAAAACTTCAGTTTAGTCCTTGGATTTGTCTCTGTGTTAAATGCTAAGCTGGATAATGAAAAACCATATCATCCGTCCTATATGTCAAAACCATGCATACAATAAAATGATTTATTAGGTCCAGTAAAATGCGTTAATGAATTGAATCTAATGAGTTAATGAGTGAAGATTTTGATACAGAAAATCATGATGTGCCATATGTGACTACTAATTACTATATAGAATTGGATAATGTGGTTTTCTGTCATGCAATTAAATATTTAACATAAACAAACTAATTTTAGGACTAAAACCAAACAGTAAAATGTTTGGACTCAAACCAAACCAAAAAATTTTCAAGAGGCAAAACTAAAACTTAATTACTTTCTAGGGTCGGAACCAAAATTATGTTTTACCCCGAAAAAAACTAAAGAAAATTGAGAATTTGAGGGGGCATCAACCCGCTCCTCAGTATATGTACGCCACCGAACATCACCAACTCATCCAACGTATAAAGAAAGAAGCTAGATGACAAAATAGGTAAGAAAAATAATATAAATACTTATGGAAAGGGAAACGTTTTCTCCTACCTACAAAGCAGAGACAAAAACTGAGAGAGAAGAAAGAGATGGAGAATGTTTTCTCGTATCATTTACATAGGAGAAAAGCATAAGTTCATCATAAATGAATCTTTCCTCTCATCTCACCTCCGCCATTCTCATCTTCAACTGGAGCCAAACCACAACACCCTCGCTTATATATTCCAAAGTTTTCCTTTTACTTGTATTAATATATATTCCTTGTATTAATATTTTCCAACGTATATATGTGCTATGCCTGGCCTAGCATTATGGCCTGTAAGGAAGTTCTCAAGCTGAGGTTTTTGTGGAAGGTGGAATCGGGCTACAACATCAATATCTGTAAGGATCCGTGACTATCAGGGAAAACGGATTTCTTGGTAGATGAACCTACTGCTAAGAATCCTCAGCTGGAAAAAGTTTCCTACTTGATAAACCAAGAAGAATTCTGTTGGAATGCAGCGCTTATCAGAGAAACATTCAATGAGTATGATGCTGATTTTATTCTCCAAATTCCCCTTTGAAGATCACACAATGAGGACATCGATCCCAAGTTGGAGTGCTGATTCAAAAGGAATGTTTTCTGTGAAGAGTGCTTATATGTTGGCCCACATGCGTGAGACTGAGAGGAAGATATAATTCAAGATGATGCCGCATGTTATCAGTTTGCTGGAAAGTTCGCAGCCCATTTGGAAAAAAATTTGGGCTATGAAAATTCATCTCAACGTTCATGTTTTTGCATGGAGAGAGCATGGAGGGATATGCTGCCTAGTGTATCTAGACTTCAATCCAGGGGAGTGAATGCAGGGACAGGTTGTTATATGTGTAATGGAAGTGAAGAGTCAATGCAGCATCTCTTAGCTGAATGCCCCTTTATGGCTGAGGCAATTCATGCTGGGGGATTATTGAGCCATCCCTTAGTTATGGATGTGGGACCAGTTGGGAACATTCATTGAAACATTATGTAACTAATGTTGATAAAGAAGGCTTAGAAAAATTCTTCACGACTTCTGAAATGTGGTGGGAAATGAATAAAGTTTGCACCTAGGCAATGCAATTGAATAGCCGATATGTTGGCTGGCTATGCTAGAGATACTATTCTTGAATCTTGGGTGAACAGCCCTGTGATTTCTAGATTCATGTACGAGTTTGTATTCCAGTTGTTAATGGAAGTTTTTTTTTTTTTTTTTTAAAAAAAGATGATAATATTTTGTGAAAATAAATCAATTCTTTTGGCTAAGATTGTGTGCAGTTTGTGTAACAAAAGGATCCGAATTCAGTTAAACACAATGGAGCAGAACGAACAAATTTAAATGCCCATACCCAACAAAAGAAAGGATTCCAAATCTATGAAGCATGGGCGCGGGATTTTTGCAAAAGTTCCCGTCCTGGAACTTTCTGGATAGGAGTACACATGGATACACACTGCGTACGTGTACTCAGGACTGGGTAGATAAGTTTAATGAATTTCTGTATTTTTTTTTTTATGTTTTTTCTCTTCTTTCCTTCTTAATTCTAATCTATTGAGTCATAACATTTTTCCTACCTAATTTTTTTTTAGCAAAATTTAGAATGTAATACTAAATAATTTTGATCAATTTTATGTTAAAATTTTAATTTTTATTGTGTGAAATTTATAAAATTTTTATTTTTTTATATGTATAGATATATCCGAACCCCACTTTTTTCAAAATTTTCATATCCAATTCCCATATTCATACTCATATCCACGCAACATAGTCCAAAATAGAAATCAAGACAAGAGAAATGCATGACTCAAATGAGAAGAATTAATGGCTCTTACCTTGTCTAGCTGACACTACGGAGTAAAGCTCAATATCTCCTCCCTCAGCACTAGTGAAATTAATTACGAGAGTTTTTTCTTTAATGAAATTTTCTCTGTTTCAATAGTTTTTTCTCCAATGGTGCTTATTTATAACACGAGGTCCAATGAATCCCAAAATGGTTGCCTGATCCCTTGCGTGTTATCCCTGCCTCCAAAAAATTCTTTGCCTAGACATTAAGCTAGCAAATTACATGATTCAACATTGAAATTCTCAGTTATAATAATAAAACTATGAATATAATATGAAATAATAATGATATAATAATTGATATTAACCTAAAATAACAACTTTTTTAATGGGATTTAATTTGAATCCAATGACACAATAAAATTTTTTTATACAGTCATCCAGTCATATATTATCACATTATATATGATAATTAACTCTCTCACCTACTACTTGAAAAGTCATGTAAATAAAAAATTTAATTAGCTGATAATATAAAAGTGTAGTGTTTTACCCTGTCAATTATCAAAATTAAACTCTTTTAATATGAGAATGCTTACCAATTTTTCTCCTCCCACCACTAGAAATATATAGAATAGCAATTAAATTTTTTTTATTAGCGACTGGTTTTATGACCGAATTCAGGAAATATAAAAGATGATATGGAGTGAAAAAAAATCGAGTACTACATATAACTTTGCGACCAATTTAATAAAAAATTACTAAATAGAAAAGTGACATAGAACACAAATCAACTTCAGAATCAGTTGCTAAATATAATTTTGCAACCGATTTAGCGATTGAAATATTGTTATGCGGACATGCCATATTTTGTTTAGCAACAATGCTATTCAGTCAATTTATGCCGAAATCTAAAGTGCTACAATAATATATCAAAATTATATGTGTGAAAGAATGAAAAATCATAGGAGAATAAAAAATATGGAGTGTCCACTCATTTCCATTCCACCTCATTTTAGCAGCATAATTTTGACATTACTCATCGGGCTTCCGAGCTTTCTTTCTTTTTTTTTCTAGAGAATATCACCCTTTTTTTTCTGTCCTGATATCACCTTATCTATAAAGTGCACATGGTTAAGTCATGTACACATCCTCATATAATTTTTTCTTTTTACTTTCAACTTTTTCTTTAAGTAACATGAAGTTTCTAACTTTGTTTGATTCCCGTGGCACTCATGTCTTCCTTCTCACCGATTGTCTGTTTATCATTACTACTACTACTATTATTACTATTCCTATTATTATTACTATTAGTAATTATTATTATTAGTAATATTATTATTACTATTGTTATTGTTATTACTATTATTATTATTATTATTATTACTACTATTGCTATTGATATTACTATTACTATGTGGCAAGGCAACCTAAGTGTATTAGATTAGAAATATAAGTCCAAAATTTCGGCCCAATCTTAGAGAATTCCAAGGGGTCCTACAACTTGCCTATGTCGCATAGTGGCTCTTAGAGATTTCTCCACTGATTTAACCCAGATGTCTCCTAGATTGACTATCAGATTAAACACGATCTCCTATTAACTCATAGAATCTCCCATTATCCTATCATATCTATATTATATCATATCTCCTATAAATACAAAATATAACTAATTTATACTAAATTCTAGGAATATCTCTCTCCTATTTAGGAAAGATTATGTCCTAATTTATCAAGGGTTATCTCTCACTATATAAGGGGCTCAACACTCTCAAGTATAGCAATCTTAATATATGCTACTCTTTTACCACTCTATGCTTCATTCATTCACTAACTTGAGCGCCAAATTATCTTTGCACGTAGCCCACCACATGGACGCAAGACACCTGACCTTAACTCTACTTCTAGGTAAAAACATTGGTGCCCATCATGGGGCCGATAAACAAGCCCACACCATCAACATCAACAGAACGAACGAGCTTGCAAACAATTACCTTAATAGGGAACTAATCCTTATTAGGAACATTTCTCTATTGTTGGATAAATCAATTCTCAGGTGACATCTCGCCATGATTCTCTCTATATCAAAGTGAATTTCCAAATCATGTCCCTGTATTATTTCATTTTTTCAATATTTTCAAAGATAAATTGCATGGAACCATACTATGTGTTCCAGACAAAGTTTGGAGTCGTTGACCAAATATTAGGGTTGATACATCGGTCCTCTTGCTCAGAGTGGTCTAAACTTTTTGATATCGAGGTATTGAAACTAAGCCTGGAACATACCCCTTATAACCAATCGTCTTGCATTTTATAAAGGCTGGAAAAGGATTATAGAAGCAAACAGTCAAACAATATAAAGTCCTCTAAATCCGCCGTTTGGATGACTAAGATAACGTTGTCTAATGATAGTGCCGATTGGACAATTTAAAGATGTTCACTATTAAAAGGACGGTTATGGGTGGAAATACCTATGAGATTTTTGTCAATCGACCCAAAATGCTATGTATGGTTCTTAAGCCCTTGCTTATAAGTCAAAATTAATTTGACTTAATGTGCAAAATGTTCTTTGCAATACAAGCAACATAGGACCGAAATATCATAACTCAAAAGAAATGATGGTCAAAGTTTTTAAACCATACTAAACTAACACTATCACCTTGTCCAATTGGAATAATGTGAACTAAGGTGCCCGATCAATTATCGTCCAACGTAAACAACTTCCTTAGAGAAATATTTATCTAAGAGTTAATATTTGATCTATAGAAAACATGATACTCTCAAAATGAAGCAAGACATTTTGGTCAAAAAATTATAACTATAGATATAACTATCAGAATTTTCCTAACCATGCTAAATCATGTTATTGATACTCCAATTGGAATATTTCTAACATCAAAATATTCCAACCTTAATATTCTAACCCAATGTTGTTGAACCAATAGTTGAGTCTAAAATTGTATGATAGAGAATGAAACTCTTTCAAGCGAGTTTTTCTTTTCTTTTCTTTTGGTAACCATGTTCAACCAATACGGTTGATTATTCAAAATTGAAATAAATCTAATTGCTTAATATTTCATTGGAATATCGCATTTACAAGGGTGTTAATAATGATTGATCAGAATATCGCCTTTTAAGGCATGTTGATGATGACCAACTGGAATATTGTCTTATAAGGGATCTTAATGATGAGCTCTTATAAACCAATTGGAATATTGCCTTATAATGTATAGAAGACTACGAATATACACAGTTCTATTAAAATGCTTTATCAACTAAATTGGACCTCCTTTTCCTTAATCTTTCTTATTTTGCCAGTCAAACATTGTTTGTAATGCTATTCGATTGGAATTTTGTTGCATGTCTTGTAGGTGTAAGCAATATGACCATTTCTTCTAGGTGTAAAGATTGTGACCACCTATTCTAGGTATCGCAATCGAGAAACTTTTAGTTTTACCTTATCAAAATTTAACACCTTGATACAAATATGATGACCACCTCTTTTAGGTGTTACGACTGAAAATTTTTCAAAGTTGATGACCAGAATTTTTAATACCTCTTCTAGGTGTAAATATGATAACTACCTTTTTTAGGTGTCACAATTGAAAATTTTCCAAAACTTGGCATATTTCTCATGATCTGAACATTTTAAGAATTCTTCATTGCAAAATTGATGATCGGAATTTTTAACACACCCAGATTGGGTAGATATACTCAAATAGGAACTTCTAATCGAGAATAATCAACTAGCACCCCATTTGGTCGATCTCCTCGTATAGGAGTTTCCTGATCGAGAATTATTAGTTAGTACCCCATTTTGGTGGATCTCCTCGTGTACAAGTTTTCAATTGAGAATTATTAGACGATACCTAGTTTAGGTGGATCTCCTCGTGTAGGAGTTTCCTGATAGGAAATTATTAGACAATACTCGTTTAGGTGGATCTCCTCGTATAGGAGCTTCTATTCAAATTATGAGTCGACACCCCATTTAGGTGGATCTCCTCGTATAGGAGTTTCTCGATAGGGAATTTTAGATGACATCTCGTTTAGGTGGATCTCCTCGTATAGGAGTCTTCCGATTGGTAATTATCAGTCAACACCCTATTTAGGTGGATCTCCTCTTATAGGAGCTTTTGATCGAAAAGATCAGTCGACACCCCATTAGGTGGATCTCCTTGTATAGGAGTTTCCCAATCGGGAATTATTAGATGACACTCCATTTAGGTTTAGGTGGATCTCCTCGTATAGGAGTTTCCTAATCGGAATTATTAGATGACACCCCATTTAGGTGGATCTCCTCGTATAGGAGTCTTCCAATTCAGGAATTATCAATCAACACCTGTTCGATGGATCTCCTCATATAGGAGCTTTCCAATTGAAAATTATCAGTTGACACCCATTTGGATGGATCTCCTCTTATAGGAGTTTTTGCTTGGGCATATTTGTTGGGAAACTCTTCTAAATATTGGTGCATGGTAAAGCTTTATATTTTGCTTGGTACCTTCAAAATAGAACATCAAATAATAATAGAATAATAAAATATTGTGTTAACTATTCAGTATCAAAGTTAGTATCAATGATAATCAATTGTAATTGAAACCGACAAATAATCTAAATTATAATGCATGGTAATTAAGAGAGCGAATAAACCATATGAGTGGTAATTCAAATCAACAAATTCTATCAATTATAATCAATGTTAATTAAAAACAATTATCAATAACAATTATAAGTAAATGAATAGATATTGACATAACATAATGCACAAAAATGTTGGCAAAAAAAAAAAGTTATATTTAAATAGATCAATGTATAAATCAATCAAGCATAAAAATTGATCTGTTATAATCAACTGAAAATATTTTGAATGTGTAAAAATGAAATAGTAAATTGTAATTGAATATTAATATGCATATTCACTATTATAACAATTGAAAGCTCAACAAGATTGTTTTGTAAGAGATTTGCAGTTGGATTAAAAATAGTGAATTGTAAATGTTTTTCTTTTACAATTTTCCACTCAAATAGACTCCGTTTGTGATCGTATAGTGTGCATAATACCGAAGTCATTCCATTCTACAGATCGGTTAGTAATAGTAGCCTAGGCTTATTAGAGTGTGAGAAGTATCTTGCAAATACAGAATATTATTAATGGTCCCTAAATTTACCATCAATAATTATTAAATATACGATTAAATTACTCTCTGGTCGAGAGTTTGTTTGAAATTGTAAAATGTTTTAACAAAGTTTGCACCAAATATGAGATTATTATTTTTTTTAATGCATAACATAGGAGTTAATCCTTTAAAAATATAAATTTAAATGATATAAAATTTGTATTCTTTATTTGATCCATAATAATAATGAAATATTAACAGAATAGTGTTAGATAAAACACTACAATTTATGAAATAAAACTAATGGACTGAAATCATTGGTAAGAATTAGCCAATTTATTGAAATACTGCGTTACTAAAAGGAACAATAAATGAAATCAATGAAAAGTTTGAAAATACTAGCAAGAATTTTATTATTTATATTTTATATGAGATATGAATGTTCAATAATGAGATATAATTTCGGTCTATGAATTATAGTCACATTAAATGTATTAATAAAATAAGAGTAGCTAACAACAAAATTTACATTTTGCAACAATTTGAAATTTAAAATATTAATGAACGTAATAATTGAGAATAAATATCATACCTTGCAGATCATTAGGCACAGGTTTTTATATATTAAGAAATATAACATTTTTTGGTTTAAAATAATTTTTTCCCATAATTAATACTTATTATCACCAATGAGAATTGAATTGAGAATGCCAAAGGAAATTTCTAAGAGAAATAGATGGTAATTAAAACATCAAGATGCCTATTTATTGTTTATTCATAACGTTAGCAATAATAATTATTTATCATATATTTATATATTATGAATTTAACAAAAAACCTCACTGTATGACGTAACATTTTTTTGAACAATAAATATTCTTGCCACAACAAATTTAGTCTCAAAAATTATTAAAAGTTCATTTTTTTAATTATATACAGCGCGTAGTGAGAATGAAAAAGAAAACCTTGTATCATTAGCATTAGATTTGCCACATCTTAAGTTGTATAAGCAGTATAAAAACCCTTGTTACCTTTTTTTTTTTTAACAAAATGTGATTTGCAACATTAGCATTAGATTTGTCACACATGTTACTAGAATACAGAGACGTAACTGATGCTATCATCATGTCGTTGTGATTATAAAAGACCCTGTGACTTTTTTACTTTTTTTTTTTTTAATCATTTTGTATCATCCGATCGGAAAAAGAAAAAAAAGAAATGACTTGCATGGTATCCGATCGGAACAAACTACGGAAGTTGTGTGCGTGCTTTTCAACTGGGGACAAAAAAAAGGTTTATTAGAAATTACCTGCGTGCTTTCATTATGAAAGAGGAAAAATAAATTTCCAATATCAACCTCCGCACAAATCAAATAAACGAGCATGACATGAAGAAACTAAGATCAACACACTAAAATAATCTGCAAGAAAGACAGATGTGTAATAAAGATTTAAATAAATAAACCAATGGTTTAAGTTGGAATGGACTTATCAATCTAGCTGTGTTGAGGATCATAGCTTTGTGCGTGGAGTGGGCAACATTTTACCGACTCCCCACAAATGGTGCCCCTTATAACCAATCGTCCGCATTTTATAAAAGCTGGTAAATAATGATTATAAGCGAAAGTCAAACAAGTCATAAAGTCTTCTAAATCCACCGGATGATTAGGATAGCATTATCTAATGATAGTGTCGATTGACAATTTAAAAGGCCGTTCACTATTCACAGAACAGTTACAGTGGAAATATCTATGAGATTTTTGTCCAATTGTCCCAAAATGCTATGTATGGTTCACTATGTACATTGATTTGATAAAATTACATGTGTAATTCAAATGATAACCATTTATTCATATGATTTCAAATTGGGCAATACACTGCCAACAGAAAATCATATTACAAACATATTGTTACACCATGGATACCTTTTTCAATAAGTTTTTCTACAGTGGTTAATAAAAATAAAGGATATTAAGAAGGTGAAAAATAACACAGAACCCCCATAACTTCACAAACACAAAAATTATGAATCGCTCATTTGTTTACAATTTAGATTCCATCCAACATATATCTTACACATGATTTTTATCATGAGCATTACATTGCAAATTGTTCCCACTTTTAGAAATTATGTCACAGGGAAACGAACTGGCGATGTTGCCACCTCCCGCGAGACAGCAAAGCTCCCTAACAGCTCTTGCGAGAAGCCATTGCGCCACCCTCACCTCCGACGAGCTGGTGTGAAAAATTTTGCTTCTCCGGCATGAAAAAATTCCTTCCTCCAGGAGCTGTGCCGCAGACAACAACAGAGGAGCAGCAGCAACAAACCACCACGAGCCAACCACCTCCTTAACGACGGCCATGCCTCCCCTTTCGCGAACCAGTCGCAGTGAGCAGCACAAGAGGGCCATGAGTCACACCTACTCTACGGCGGCAGCAACCACAGGCCAGTGCCTGTCACACCCGCAACCTCCTTCCTCGCCTAGCACCACCATCACAACAGCTATGTTGGCCTAGGCACACCTAGTGTGAAGATCGTCTTGCTGTGCACACCCCTTGCCGGCCAAATGGTGCACACTCCTCCCCGGACCAAACAGATGTCGACGCTCCCCAATCACTGGTTCACAAGTTCAGCCAAGCCCCATAAGCCTCCTTGGCGGTAGTCAAGAGGGTGAAGAAGGCACAGGTTTTAGCAGAGATATTAGGGTTTTACAAACAATTGGGCCACTGGCTCATAAAACTAAAATAAAATAAAAAGTGGAAAATGGAAATTGTAAATCTGGGGCTCAAACCCAGACCCTTACAATTGCAAGCAGAGTGAACAACTAGTACATCATAAGCTTGGTATAGTTATTTTATATTGCATTATATATGTGTGTGTGTGCTATTCTTATACTAACAATTGGAATATGAAGGATTTTTATTATACGGATCAATTAACTTTGATATGAATATTCTTGGATGCTGAGCATTATCTTTGACAGGCCAAGCTCCATCGCCATGTCCTGGCTAGGTCCAACACCGCTTCTGGCCAAGCTCCGACGCAGCCTCTAGTCGAGGTATGTCACAACCCGCGGCTGAATTAAATCATCATCTTCCTAAATATAACAATATGTTTTATTATTCTCATAACCTATTTATTTGTGATTTGAATATTTTTCATATCCAGATATATCTCCATGAATCAATATCTTATTTTTAGACTCAAATTATTTTAATTTGCTTAATGAGTATACCCTTGTCTGAAATTAAAGTAATTTGCAAATTTCTTGAATATCGAACATACCTCCACGTCATAGTCAACATGTCTTGCTTTGAGGATTTTTATCCGTGCTAGGATACTATACATCTTGACAAATTACTATCATTACTATCATGCTTCTAGCATATTGCCGTCATACCCTCAAAAAGAAGGTCACAAATCACAAGGGAGCTTTTTGTAAGCCTTATCAATTTTTCATAAATGTACATAATTATTTGATTTCTTATCAAGAGTATATTACTATATTGACTTACATTCCATTATCAAATTAGCAGACATTAAACCCTTAATCAGGATTGACTAGGTGCTCTAGCATTCTCAACAAGTTTTGACTTAGGACCTAATTAAGTCAGCAACCTAATCAAACATTACATCATCATTGCACCCCAACTACACCATTTTATCATCTCCCAAGCTATGTCTTTATTATTCTCATAATCATCTTCTTTATAATTGAAGATTTTTTATATGCATGACATGTCCTCTTACATCTCATAAAGATTCTTTTTATGCAAGACATATCCTTTCATATATTGGATTCAATTCATTATGATCTAAATATTTTTCATGTACAAGACATATTTATATCATTTTTTTTGTGCCAGACATTAGGCCTTCTCCGCATTCACCACTGCCAGAAGGCACTTAAGAGCATAACTAAAAATCCCATAGTCCTCAAATCTACTAGGTAGTCCTTGGATCAAGTCCAAGCTACCCTCGACGAACCAAGGTGTGCCACGTGGGTCGCCCTTGGATCTATGTCGAGCTATCCCAGACAACTGAAAGATATCGTCTCCTGATCCACTGAGAGCTACCCTTGGCAGACTAAGGTGTTCCACCCAGGCAGTCCTTAGATCTATGTAGAGTTGTCCTTGGAGCACAACTAAAAGACTAGGCGGTCCTCAAATCCATTCTGAGCTACCCCTGGCAGACCAAGGTATGCCACCCAAGCCATCCTCAAATTTATGCCCAGCTTTCCCCAAGCATAATTGAAAGTTTGGGTTCAGATTACTCAGATGCCCCGCATAATCAAGGCATAACTTGGACTCCTTTAACAACTAGCACTCCATCTAGGTGAGCACACAAAAAGAAAAATATACAAAGCGTACACAGACTTAGTGCTTAGCAACTCAAACGGACTCATACTATAGCATCATTAGTCCATTACAACATCACTAGTCAATCATAACTTGAAAGCACAAAAGTAAAGTAAACAGAGCCGTCATAATGACTTTGGTTCGCTCCACGTAGCCAGGTTTGAGCTCTTACAATGACTTTGGTTCGCTCCCAGCCAAGTCAAGCTCACATCATGACTTTGGTGCGCCTCCATGACTTTGACATACTTTCATACTACCAAGTCGAAGTATAACACTCCTTAAAACATCAATTCCCTCGCAATTAGCTATTGTGTAAAAGAAGGAACAACACAATGCACCATAGGCCAATGATAAGCTCATCCCAAGCCGATGATGACTCGCCAACATTAGGGCATCAAAGGCCCATCACCTAAATACCATCCAAAAACCCTAAGTAAAAAAATTGACTAATGCTCCGCCGCTTCTCCTTTAGTCTTAACTCACTACAAGAAATACTCGAGTTATGAGACTTTATATACGTTTTTCCATCAGATATTTCCGATTTACCGTCGAAAATCATGAAAAAAAAAATTTCCCTACAAAGACCATTACCGCGGATTTACGACGCAAAATCCATCGAAAAGTTCGCTATTGTAGCCAATTGTGCAGCTAATTACGATCTATTTTTCCGTTGGAATTAATTATAAAAATAATTTATTAAAAATAATGTTACCCTCTTAAAAACATCCGTTGGAATATTTTAGTAAAAAATATTTTTAAAAAATAATATTATCAGCGGAATTTTCAAGGGAAAAATAAAATAAAAATAAGGTTTATCAGCGTAATTTTTTCGCCGATAATTTGAAATTCTGTCGCAAAAAAGAGAGTTATTATACTCTCATACACTCTCTCACATCACACTCATCACACACTCACTCACTCTCTCTCT